>JAHUTJ010074006.1:0-43924 GCA_036250325.1 Characodon lateralis
CTTCCTGTTAAAAGGGAGTTTTTCCTCTCCACTGTCGCTACATGCATGCTCAGTATGAGGGATTGCTGCAAAGTCAACGCCAGTGACTGTCCACTGTCTCTACATGCTCACCCAGGAGGAGGGACTGCTGCAAGTCACTGACTGAATGCAATCTGCTGGGTTTCCTTAGATAGAAAAACATTTTATCCAATTTGAATAAAAAGCTAACTCCGACTGCACTGTTCAATGGTTAGTATTAATTGGAATGTATGTACCTGACTGTTGTGAAGTGCCTTGAGACAACATGTGTTGTGAATTGGTACTATATAAATAAAACTGAATTGAATTGAATGTTATATCCAAAGAGCTCTCCATAGAGCAAAAATCCTGGTTCTCAATTACTCTTGGTGGTTGCAAATCTGTTGGATTAAGAGTTGCAATATACTTTGTAATTAGCGTCACATTTTCTAAGTTAGAAAGAACAGTGGCAGGACAGGATCAATTGTTCTACTTCAAACTTTGGGTGGAAAAATGTAAAGTGATCCCACATGTTTGTTGTGTTTCAGAATATTTAATTTTTGTTTTACATGGCTTGCATAGTGTAGCTGTTGTCCATGTCATTTTACCTTTAGTACAGGGGGTGCCTTAGTTTCACGTTTTGCGTTCCTCAAAATGAAGTCAGATGGTAACATTAAGTTAATCGAGTTTTGACAGTTTTTAAATAACTAACAATCATTCTTGTCTGCATCTTGCTGCACTGAAAATGTAATGTTATCCCCCATCTTCTGCACACACTTTAGTTGGTTGTATATGAGGAACTCCTTTACAGTGCAGCATCACAAAAAAATACTATTGTGAGGAAGGCAGTTGGTCATTTGAACCTCTTCAAGCGTCTGAGGAGCTACTGCGATCTCAATTAGTCAACAGTGATTTTAAACGATGTCATTGTTCTTATTATATAAAATGTGTAAACAGTAAAGGTTCTTGCTTGAATGGTGCCCTGGGGAGGCGCCTCCTTCTGCCTAGCCACCCAACAAAATTTTAAAATGCAGGAAATCATAAAACTTTTTGGGATAGGATAAAGTTCCAGTCCCCTTATTCTTAACAGCAAGCAGGAGGTTCCAACTGTCTATTGACCACACATGCAAAAAAGAAACTGATGAGTAAGTTATATTTGGTGCTTGTGCAAATGCCCTTTTTAATGCTGCCCTGGGCAACTGCCCATATCAAAAAAATGCCACTGTGTGTAAATCTGTGCAAACAATTCAAGTATAGGATTGAGACTCAGCTAATGACAACTGACTTAATTAAAAGCGTATGTAATTTCTTTTTACCATGACTGCATGTCCGCTTTTTCAGAATGCCTTAGGAAAATGTCACAATGTCCTTGTCAGAGTTAGCCTTTTTACCCTTACTCTAGGAAGCATGACAAATCAAATCAAATACTGCAGCATTTCTGAATGATCATGGGAGTTCAAGCAAATCACCAGTTTCCACTATGCAGATAGTTTCACCAAGCACTGTGTAGCCACACTTTTGATGAAAAATGGTGGTAGAGCATGTTCAGAAATAAGAACTGTTCAGGAATATCCTTGTACATTGTGCACTGCAGCAATAATAAGATGCTATTGCTGCTTGAGACAAAACTGGGTCATGGAAGAACATCTTAGGGGACTGCTGTAAAATTCTGAAAAGTCATTTGCTGGGAATTGGATTTCTAATGATACTAAATGAAATTGGAGCAGTGAAAGCGTTCTGCACACGCTCTAGCTTCTACAACCCCAAAGAGACACTGAGGCGACACATGAGGGTAGTAAAGACAGAACTTATGGAAATGAATGGCACCATGCAAGAATCACATTTCATTGTGCTTTATTAAACTTTACGGCTGTTTGATGAGGCCCCGAGCTCTTAAATACATTGCATTTACTTTACAGTCTTTCTTTTAATACAGTACATATAAACATTTAACTGGGCATGCTGACAATTGCATCAGCCTGAAGGAGGTTTTTACACCAAGGTTTTTACACAAGTTTTAGCTGTTAAAACTTGCATGCAGCAGAACTCCCTGCAGTTTTGAGTCATACAGCAGGGTGAACAGCTTTACTGAGGCAGTAGGGCATGTGGTTAATTGTTATTGATTCAAGGATCAACAGGGGTAAAATTGGTATTTGTCAGGTGTGCATGTGACAAAATGGACAAAAATTCAGACTAGTCTCTAGGGGCTATTTGCTTTAACAACTGAGGTTTCTCAGCAGTTAGAGTAACTAAATGGCAAGGAAGGTTACAAATGTACTTATTCTCCTTTTTCAGTAACTTGTGCATATAAAGCAAGTACAAGTGAAGTCCTCTACTGCCAAGTCTTGTTATTTGTAAGTTTAGGCTGCCCACAATCCTGTTTGTCCTGCTTTGTGTACCAGTATGCAGAAGCTACCTACATTAGTTACTGATTTAGCTGTAACTATTTTTAATTTTTTGTAACTTCTCATGCAGACTCTCACCCAGTATGTAGTAGACCTGATTTCAGCATTAAAGCTAGACCTCTTTTAGATGAGTCAATGTTGCGTCTCAATAATTTTGTCCAGGTTTAGAGCAAACAAAACTGCCTAGTCTGAAACTGGTCTAAACTTGGACTAATCAATGAAAATTTGCAAGGTCTACAATGTCTGTAAACAATACCAGAAAGCATACAGCGAAACTCAAAGACAACCTCATATGATTTCATATCATGAACTAATTTCAATTTCAGTTGTGATGTTGCAGGAATAAAATCAATGTGTTGAAAACACACTGGATTATTTTTATTTGTGTGAAACAAATAGGGAGAATATCAAGATATTTACATATTTAGACTGTTCAGGTTAATGGAAACATGCATTAAATCTATTAAACAATCAAGCTGATCAGGTTGTACAGTGGCAGCAAGATGCTTCCTTGATGTCAGAGATGAAATTCAGTTTGTTGCAATGAGAGAAATGTCAGCCGTGCACCAAGAATAGTAATTTACAAGTAGAACTACTACATACACAAATGCAAGTGGGTAGTTCTCAATAGAGAGGGTGTGGTGCTGACAGAATATCTCTGAGGTAGATAAGGAACTGTTTCATTTCTAATTTAAAAGTAGAAAAAAGGGTGGGGGAAGTCAGTCTCTGCTAGAACAGATCCACATTTAGACTTCCAATAAATGTGTAAATGTGTTAGACGTCAAAAAAACACTATCTTTTAAATGAAACATCTAGCAACTTTAGCCTATATATCTATGAAGTACCTAGACATTGTTTAGATGTATTTTAATCAAAAAACAATCCCTGGACAGGATCGTATTGAGAATGAGACTCCCATTGTAACAGTGAGATTACCTAGGTGAATAAAGGCAAAATAAAGTAAAACAACACCTGAATAGGCTACCTGGCTAATATGAACAACGCTAAATTGTTCCTTTTTTCTCAAAACACATTTAATTTTAATCAGATTACTTGGATATGTTCAAAGAAACTTGAAACCATAAGAGTGTTATCTGCTGAACTGTTGGTAATCAACAGTTGTAATGGTTATGTTCCATTGGTTACACTGGAGAGTCTTTCATTAAGTTAAATCTAAATGAATATTCAAAAATATTAAAATCATGATGTAGTGATGCTTAAATAAATGAATGTACACTGCTATGACTAAAGGGTGTATGGATACAAACACAAGGCTGTTCTACAGAAGCGGTTAATGTGAGTTCAGTTCTCTCACTGTTTCTTATTTTCATACAACACAAAGAAACCTATTTCTGTGAAGCAAATAATGATCAGATGGCAGTGAAAGCACATTGATTATCGGGTGTACTTATATCCATTACATTGTCTAGACTTTTGTATTTTCTTGGTTTTCCTGTCTCTCCTGTCCTCTTTAGCTGCTGCTTTATTATATACTTTCCATCATCCTGCAGCACCACCTTTTCAATGACATCAAAATGTGAACTACCCGTAACTGGCAAAAAAAAGCAAATAAATAAATAAGTAAAAGAAAAGTGGATTATTTGTGACTCGTTCCAACATTTGTGAGCACTTGAAGAATTTTCTAATTTGTTTGATTATCTTTGAAGTGACAATCATGCATAGTAATCCCAATTTATGCTAATGTGTTTCTCCTCTTCCTCTTCTCCCTCGCAGGGGGTGAGAGGATATTGGCATCTTTTGGTTTGGATTCATGTGTGGCTCTATCAGCATATGTTTATGTGTGTAGTTTGTGAAGGTCTGAAGTATAAAATGAAAATGGACCAGTGTGATCTTTTGCTCCGAGTGCATAAATGCTCTGCCATGGATTCTGTTCATTGGCCTTGTGGTGGAGAGGCTAATTAACAGAAAAAAGCCTGCCAACATCAACAGAAGGGCATGTTCTAGATACCAGCTGCTTTCAGGCCGGTGGCTGCTTTTAGATTAACAAAGAATTCATAATATTGGGAGAGGCAAAAATCAATTCTTCCTGAACACAAGGTCCACCTGATGGAGATGCTCAGGTTTGCATAGTTTTTGCCAGTAATAATGGGGTGGCTAGGAGTGGTGACACTATAACCTAAAAAATAACTTGACGTTCAGTCACACTAGAGGGGCTTTAAAAATATTTCCTTCACAGATTGAAGAACCTTTTTAAAAAGATGATGTCTCAGCAGAATTCCATTAAGCAGAATCTTCAGAGTGACTGTTTGATGAGCACCAAAGGACACATCGTCTAAATGCTCAAGCAGAAAAATACTCAAGCTAGACTTGCAAAAATGTGCTGGTTGTTTCCAAGCCTCCCTTATTATGAAGCATGGGGGTGGTAGCATCAGGTTATGTGGCATGGCTAGCATCATCTCACAGTGAGGCGTTTTTGATCTTCAGAATATTTTTATTTCACTTTCCAGGTAATTTGATCGATGTCTATGTGGTCCTCTTGTTCTCTTTGTATTTTGACATTTCTCCAATAAACTCTCTCATTGCTCACCGACTGCTAATTCACGTTCAGTTAACCAGTCTCACCAGTTTCCGCTCAATTGATATTCTTCTCAGTGTCTGTGGTGCGTTCACCTAGTGCTCGGAAGTCATCTTTTCTATGGTCGAAGTAGAAAAGAATGCCCCATGAAGTCAGAATTCTGACTGGGAATGTTGAACTTTCCCGAACAGCCTACAGTTTTGTTTCCAGTATGGCTGCCAAGTGCATAGTATGTAGCTAAGGTTGCAGGTGTTAGGACTTTGCCCCCTGCTTCTGCAGTTTTGTTTCTGATCAAACCAGTGGCACACAGTGTTTTAAAATATCTATTTGCAAACATGTTTCCTTAGTGTTTGAACCCATAAAATGGAGATAAATTTAATATTATAGCTAACAATAGTTAGCACTACAACAAATGGCAAATCCCAGTTTTCTGACTTGCAGCCAGTTCTCTCAAATAGGATGTGTTGTCGGAGTCTGGGAATTTTCATGTGTTGTTTTTTTACCTGCTGCTAACACTTACTCACCACTAGATGCCGCCAAGATCCTCTTGTGTGGAGGGTAAAAGGTGTTCTGCATTTCCATCACCTGGAGGAGTAAAAGAAGGTGGAGCTGTCAGCACTCCAGTGCCTGAGTGTTAACCTCTGTGGTAACTCCTAATGGCCAAGCTTTGTATTCTCAGCCTTAAGTTCAAGTTCATAGTCTCTTACCTTTTTTGTGCTCCTTTCTAGGAAACCTCAAGTCCAGGTCTCACGTTCCTTCGACCTTCAGCTCTGGCTCCAAGTCCTCAGTTTGAGATCCTGCCTCAGCCTACGTACTCAAACCTCAGAAGAAACCCAGTTTGGTTCAATCTCCAGTTGACAGCTCAATACCAACTCTGCCAGGCAAGCGAACCCTCCGAACCCTCCACCAATTGTTCACCAAGAATTCACCACATCAGATCATCTCAGTAAATTGGTCTGGATTATTCAACTGCCAATATTCACCCAAGCCTCAGCAGAGTACTCACCGTCATCCTGGATTATTCACCATTTCTGCAGCAGCGTCTGTTCAGTCCTCCCAGGCTCCGCATCATTCCTCCACGCCAACCTCAGTTCATCAAACAGTAAGCTAAAGATCTTGCTGCAGTTCCCAGTAACCCCAATTTGTCTCCAGAGAACTTACCTGTCCCCCTTTCCCATACAGTGCTGTGCCTCCAGTCCTGGTTCCAGTTCAACATCCATTACCTGTTAAAATAAACTTTTCTCCTGCCTCCTGAGTGTCATTCTCCATGTGGGTCAAATCTATGACGAAAACTATGACAGTGTTATTTCCAGTTCTGGGGCCTCATGTACGAAAGAGTGCGCAGCTTTCATGCTAAAAGTTTGTAGTGGGGAGAAATTCTGAAACCAGCTGCGCACAAAATAAATCAGCTGTACGAACCTGTGCGTAAACATGTCACCGAACACGTAGCCTTCATTCATCCCAATTTGCCGTGGATTTGACATAGCTGCATGTAGCACTTGGACCACCCGGTCTCTGCCCCTAAATACGTATGCAAAGAAGTATAAATAGCTGGAAGTCACCCATCACGTGTCCAAATAACCATGGCAACGGTGCTGTGACATTCAAAGAACCAGTTCCTGTCGGCAGAGGGACGTTTGTGGTGAATTAAAGCAAACCAACAACTTCTTGAATGAGATCAGCGACTCAAACCTGACTTGAAATAAAAAGGTTGCGGCTCAATGTCTGCATTACATCCACACGTCACTCTCAATAGCTCAATGCTGATTATTATAATGACGTGAATATTCCTCCCATATTTCTACTAGGAAGACTGTCACCACACACACTATGTGAAGTACTTTAAATCTTTAAAACCATTCAGGACGTCACAAAAAATAGAAAATCAGTCATCGCGCTCGGAGTCTTCTTGAGGTTTTTTGCCAACACTAATTATAGTATAAAGGAATCATGAGCTGAGGAGGTGCCACTGCATTAGTGAGACACATTAACGCGTCATAAATAGGTTGCACATATATTGACTGAAAATGCTTTCTATTCATAAAAGCATATTCACTTACAGATGGGGCCCTTATTGGAATATGAGTGCAGTTCATAGCTCTGATTACAATCAGTAATTGGCTCCACGCTGCAAATGAGAGCCACAGTTTAGGGGAACTTTTTATATCTGAGCAAAATACGGATGAGGCTGTCCCATATGACCTGGCACGGCCCGGCTCAGGGATGACTATTAAATACCTGACCTGTCAGTCAGCTTCATCTGAAAAGCTCTGGTTAAAAGGACCGCAGCGTAGTGAGAACATGAACTGGCACCGGTAATTTCTCCTGGTTTCCCTCTGGAACACTGAGGCCAGCTCCGTGCAGAGCTCCGAGATGATTACCCTGGGCAATCTAAACCGGCCGATAAACCATGTATCATCATGCGGCAGCAGATTAGTATAATCTCTGAATAAAACAGCTCCCTCCAACTTCTTCCATCATCCTGCCAAAGCCATCAGTCCACAGTTACGCGTAACTACGCAGCAATTTATTGTCATGAGGGATTGTCTCCAGCTTGTCCACCTTAGGAATCATCACACCTGACTTGTTTGGAATTAATCCGCTGATACAACACCTTTTTCATTTTCAGTGAGAATGAAAGTGCCCCTTACATGATTCGCATGCATTTTATGCTCCTCAGCACACAGACTGATGCGCAATTACACTCACAGGTGACAAAAATAGAGGAAGTTTTACAGTTTATATCCGACTGAGGTTGTTTCCATCATTTTCTGAGGTGTTGCGTTATTGTATGAGGCTAAAAGTGATTCAGTTTCATTGCTCTGGTTTAAACCATAAAAGCTCAAACTCATGACAAAACATCGGGTTTAATGCTCCGTGAATTAAATGAAACTTAATTGAGTCATATTTCATTGGATTTGGGGGAGTTTTACTTCTCTGTAGTTTATTATTGTCGACTGAAAAAGTTTGCGTGGCTTCCGCACATTTTCTTTCACTATCACACAACGTTCATTTTTGTACATGCCATGTTGTGCGTAAAACATTGTGCTGCAAGATATTTGTGCGTAAGTACACCTCATATATGAGGCTCCTGGACTCTAACTTCCATGGAACATAAAATGCAGCATTAAAGCTCCCTGTTTAAACCACTCTTTGCCAGGCTCTCCTGTTCATCTTTATATCTTTCAATGGGCTTCTCATCCTGTTTGCCTGTTTGATAGTTTTCCATGATATTTCCATTTTTTTGTGGGTTTGATTTCCATTTAATGACTGCTAGTTTGATCCTCTCTGCCTCTTGCTTGCACTGGGTACTTCTACAGTAGTTGAGAACAGTTAGTTAGGATATGTGCTCGGGTAGCTAACCTGCAGTCAGCAACCTAACAAATATTCTACTCTTAACTGACAACTGTGGTTTTAAAACAAGATTAGCTTAACAAAAGTGATGGTAGTGCGTCTTTGCTCTCCATGTCATGGCAATGTTTTTTTTAAACAAACAAAATATTTCTCAACAGCCAACTTTGTCTTGTTGTAAAGGAAAGGTGTAGTAGCCTTCTTTCAGCCAGCTGACCAATAGTGCTCAGCATCAGGTGGGGTAGGGGCGTTGCTGCATTAACATACCTTCGGCACGTTCTCTCTCATAAAAATGACCTTAGGAATGTCATGATGAATAATGTTTGTGGTTTTGAACCTTATTTTTTAAAACCCTTGCATATTCTAGAGCTAGCTGCCCTGTAAAACTAAACTTAAAGTTACTCTGTGTTCATTCTCATAGAGTAAAGCATATGTCATATGCCAAAACACTGTGCAGGCTCTTGCTGTGCTGCAGGGTGGCAGCAACACAAAGGTCATCCATGTGAATATCCACATTGAGCAGTTCAGCAAAGCACATGCAACCATCATACCATGCAACTGCTGTGGAGCAAGCATAAGCCATTTCTCAGCATTGAGCAGGTAGGATTTGAAATGATGAATGCAAGAGATCATATTTTTGGCACAATGGATATTCACTTGTGTACCAGCATCACCATTTACTCACCTAACATTTAAGGAATATTAAGAAAACATGTTAATTTTATTCACAATAGTTCTGCAGTGAGTTACTGCCATTCATGTGAATATAACAAACTGTGTAATTGTGGATTCATCCATATTTTTCATAAAAACTGGCCTGACCTAGCAACGCAGAGTCATGCAATACACCATTGGTTCCAATGAGAAAGACACTAACTTAACTTCTGCACAGATGCAATTTAATTAGAGTATTTACAAGACAATGTTAGTTGGCTTCAATCAGTCATGAGTCATTGAACCAGGTGCGTTTGTACATTTTCATAAGCTTTACTTGATGCTAAATTAAAACATTTCAAACACCTGAAAAGCAAATAAACCTTGAACAGAATGACCTTGGCTTGTATTTTGCTGGATCGACATTGATCTCGCAGGGTTGCAGATCTGACAATGACCTACTAAGTCTTTTGTAAAGAGAACGAGGCAGTTAAAATAGTAAGTAACAGGAACATCTTTCTGAAACATATGAATGAAGCAGAGCATCGAACAACTATTTGGAGCTTTTGTTTATATATTTGTTAGTACCCTTAAATATCCTCTGAACCTAGCAGTAGAATAGGCAGAATAGTCTAAGTTTTCTATTGCGGCCACAAACTAACAGCCAGTAGCCCTGCAAAATTAATTCTCTTAAGATCAATAACCCACAAATCTCATAAGAATCTAGTTGCTTTAAAAGGTAAAAAGACCTTCCCCTGTGTCCTCATCATAAATGAGACATTCCCGTATTCCTACAACCAGTTGTATTAGCATGATTACCCTTAGCATTGCAGGGTTTTAATAAGAACCATATTCCCAGTGACTTACTGTGGGTTTATGTATGTGCAGAACTCCACTCCCTGTAGGCATGCAGGGCATTCATTTTTTCTCCCCCTCTTACATAAAATACATGGTACAGCATTTATGGTAAAAAAAACAAAAAAACACAGGGCATAGCAGCAAAAACAAATGCTTTTGCCAGCTGTCTAGAGATTGTTGACAAAGCAGAAGTAAAATATGGCATCAATTTGCTTACATTGCTAACAGTCAGGGCAAGCCAACTGGAAGAAAATGGCTTCTTTTTTAAAAACCTGAATATCTTCAGAACTGTATTCTGTTTCCCCTTACGGCCATGCTGATTCGATCAAGCAGTTTGAGTCACAAATAACAGCACAAACAACTCATGCCTAATGATTAAAATATACAAATGTTATTACAGAATATCAACATTTATTTAAAAACTGTTTTATCATCATTGTTGTTCATTTGGTGCTGTGTAAGCAACTATTACGGTCCATAAGTGTTTGGGTTTTGGTTTTCATTTGTGCTTGTGTTTTCATCATTCCCTTATTGTTTATTTGTATTCCTTAGGTCTTGCCATATTCAGCTTATTTTTCTGTGTTCAATATTGTTAGTTATGTGTTTCCATATAGGTTCATTCCTTTGTGTTTTGTTTTTCGTTTATTCATGTGGTCTGTTCTTTGTGCATTTGGATTTATTCTCTTGGTTTAGTGTTAGTATTTTTCCCTTGGTTTTATGTATTTTTGTGTCTTAGTTTGGCTCGCTATGCATATATTATAGTCCCTCTCTTTCAGTTTCTCTGCTTTCCTTCTGACTTAGCTGCTCTATCTAATGAACTGTTTAACTTACCTGCTTTCAATGTCATTCTCCACACATCCCTCAGTACTATTTGGTTTTCATAGCTTATTGCTGGTTTCTTCCCTTACACTGGTTGGAATGCCTGTTCTCCTATTACTCTCCCTGTTTTGCTACCTGTTATTCTGCCCGTGCTTCATGTCCTGTTCTCCTTGTGATTCTGCTGTAAGTTTTACCATTTCATTATTTAATAACTGTCACTATGTTCATCATACATTTCTGTTTGCACTTGGCTGTCTACTCCAAAACTATGCATCGTAACAACTAAATTCAACTGAAAGTTAGAGTAACTTCATTACAAGCAATAATAATAACTTAATTCTGGCGAATGATATCACTTTATCATGATGGTGTCACCATAATGGGTGTTACACAGCTTTTGGTTATCATCTTGTGATGTCAGTCGAAATTTATGATGTTATCATTGTATATAATTTTTATAAGCGGGAGCCACAACAGCCTACAAGTTATTCAGACTCGCTGAATTAAAAAAATATAATAAAATAAAGAGAGGTCTCTTTTTCTGTGAAATATCACTGTAAACGTTGACTTTGATTCAGAGTTTTCAGACTGGGTTGTAATTTTGGATTAGAAATAAAATGTTTGCCAAATAGAAGTTCTTGTTTGGTCACTTTGTAGAGTTTGTCTACTGGGATTATATTTTGCTTTTTGGTTTGAATCCTTTTAGCTTCAAACTAAATCACAGCTTAAATTCTGATATATGTTATGATTGTAGTCAGTGGGCATTTTCTTTTAGATGATCTAGTGACAGTTTACCCAAATACAAAATATTTTTTTTGTTCTGTTCAAGATGAGTAGACCATAAAAAAGATGTGAGTTGTTGAAAAAGATTTGAGTCATACATGTTGTTCTTTTACATCTTGATTTATTATCCATTTTCAAGTTAGCAGCTTACAGGATAAACTCAGGTCACCCAGCATCTCCAGAGGTTCTGCTGCTGGGGAAATGTCTGGACAATGAAGGTTGGGTGGAATTGAAAAAGCTTTAAGACTGTTGTTTATCTAAAGCTGCAAAAACACTGAGACACAGGGGATAATCGCAATATCACTGAGCACCTATGGTGAGTAAAACTGAATATTTTTCCTGTTTCTACTTAAGTCGTTTTACCACAGTGATGTAGTATGTCTTGTTTATCATGTTTTTCATGACCCATTCACGTGTTTCATTGACGTTGAGGACTTGTCTTCAGTGTGTTCCTCAGGTTGATTCTACAGTTTACAACTTTTCACTTAAATGTCCTGCAGACACGTCAATTTGTTTACATAGAAGAGAGCCTCGGGTGGTACTTCTGGGTGCAATGGATTGTTAAGGAGTTAGAAGAGGACCTGTGAAAGGCATGCTTCATGTCTGAACTTAACTATCAGTTATTAAATCTTCTGAAGAAATATCCAAACAACCTGAATTAAGTCTGTTTAGTAAACTAAACTGAATTGCAAATACAAGCTAAGAAAAATCCAAATAAATATTGAATGACTCCTCTAATCTCCTTTAATAAGATTTCACAAATACCTTAAACTAATTGCTCCATTATTGCAGTTTGTTATAATATATAGATGAAATCACTAAGAATCTTTCACTTTATTATAATGGGACTATGCACACATATTTCAGCACACTTTTGTTATATTTCTACAAACATTTTCTTTTACACGTTTCTTTTAAATTTGATTTAAACATGCATTTTTAAAAGTATTTCGTTGTAAAATTGGCTTTGAATTTACATCAACTAACGGATTAAAAACTAAGCTTTTGTTTTAGTTTTTAGATTAGCCTCTGCAAAGATAGCGCTGGTTTTTTCCCCCACATGTCACAATATTTAAAACCAGAGGAGCCTCTCTGGAATACACCATATTTGGGACCATCAAAATTAGAAGTGGAAGCACTTGGACCTGAATTAGCACAGAACAAATGCCAAAATAAACCCCCTCAGGGAGCAAATAAAAATAAACTTAGTAAATTAATGTGCTAGTTTAATTACAGACTGTTGCCTCCTTGGCATGCCTTTAAGTCAAACTCTGCATTTATTTCTGGCATCAAGCGTTTCTGTTCACTGAAATTAATATCCGTCTCATATTGCATTAATATGCAAAACAATAGTCTTGCTTTGTAGGTAGAGCCGTTGTGAAATGGGGAGCTGATAGAAATTAGGGAATATTAGTTTAACCGAGGCAAATTGTCTCTCTTTTGTTGATTAGTGTGCAGTGTCCATGGACAGAGAAAATTACAATCCCTCTAGGCACCTTCTTTTGAAAAATTATAGCAGGACGACAAAGAAACAAAACAATCAGGTTGATTAATATTAATATTTTATGTGGTCTATTTCAATGCAAAACGACACAACTGAGTAACTGTTGAGAGATTTAGCTTGTAGAAGCATAAAACTTTGGAAGTTAATTTTTAAAATGTCAGATAAAATTGATACAGACAGCCTCTAGATATCCTTAGGAGTCACAATGTTCAGTTATTAGCGAATATTACAAATTATTATTTTGCAAAAGGAATTTATTTTTCTCACTTTTTGTTTTCATAGAAGGTGCTCTTTGTTCAGTGTTTCTGTGTTCAGCTTTCTCTTTCCTGGACAGAACCATATTTGGAGCTATTGCTGCCATTAACTTTGTGTAATTATTTGTCTTTCTGTCAGTTTTTATAGAAAGTGCTCCTGTAGCTGTTACTGTTTCCTAAACAGAACCTATGGTGGAGCTACAGAACTATGAAAAAGTATTGTTCCCCCCTTGAAGACTTGTTCTGTTTTCACTTGTTTGATGAAGTTCATGTTTTGGATCATATTTAACTGCAGATGTTATCTCATCTCCCTCCCCATCTACCTGACAATAAGGGGGTACATTAAAAGAATGTTAAAAAAGCTGTACTGCTGTAAATTCAAATTAATGCCGATTTTATTCAAATGATCAAACAGAAACTAAACTGGTTAAGGAGTAATTCCTTTTATTACTTTTGGTTAATTCAGCATTTTGCTGTTTGGCTTCTTAAATTAACAATTGTAGTTATGGGTGTAATCTGCTGTCGACATGTTCTGGAAAAAAATACCAGACTGCTGTATCTGTGCTTGGTTGAGATGCCAGTAAAACTGTTATGCCCTTGAATACAAAATAAGCAAACTACACTTGATGGAGCATTTGCAATCTCAGTAGACACAAGCAGATTATTTTAACTGCAAATATTCAGCCCTATGTCAATTTGTAGGCTTTGCATACTTAAAAAAATCTTACTTATTGTACAAGATCGTGAAGAATAAAATGATGAGTGTCTTTGCATCGAAATTCTCATCTGACTTAGAAGCGGAAACGCTTTGTGCTTACCTCAAACCCAAACTTGGGCTCGATGTAACATGCCACAGAATTAATACTGCTAATAGCAGGTATGCCTCATTTAAAGCGTCAGCTGAATGTAGTGATGTAACTGTTATGTATAACCCCGAGCTTTGGCCTGAGGGAACTAATGTGAGGCGGTTTTATGAGCCGCGTAAAACCGCTATTCGCACAAGAGCTGCTCTCCCCTCCATGAATATACGTGCCTCTGTTGCTGACATGAGCAAAAAGGAATAAGTCTGCTATGGACATCAAAGTTATTTCTTACAACTGTCATGGCCTGCGCTTAGGTTAGAGCGCGGATGATAAAGCTCGCCGTTTTGTTGTTGATCAGTTGTTGCAGCACTGTGACATCTTGTGCTTACAAGAAACTTTTTTAGCCAAGCAAGACTTACAAGGACTAAGCTCCATTAATGATAGTTTCCTTGGTGCTGGAAAGTCTTCTACCGACCTCAGTATGGGAATTAAAGGAGGAAGGATGCCAGGAGGAGTTGTTGTACTGTGGAAAAAATGTTTGGACTCAAAGATAAATGTCATTAAACTTGGTGTGGACTGGTGTATTGCAGTACATGTATCACAGCACAACAAATAATTCACTATTTTAAATGTGTATGCCCCCTTTGAATGTCTTCATAATGAAGAAGAGTATCTCAGTAAGCTTGCTTTTATTAGTTCCTTTATACAATCTGAGAAAGTGAATAGTGTCTTTGTGATGGGTGACATGAATGCCGACATCTAAGATATAAGCTCACGCTTTGCAAAACATCTTAATCGTTTCTGCATAGATTCCAATTTAATACTATCAAGTAGATAACTTTTACCATCAGCAAGTTATACTCATATAAGTGAAGCTTGGCATACTACATCCTGGTTGGACCATTGTATTACCACAACAAATGCTCATGCTGCCTTGGTATACATAAATATTTTGTACAATGTGTCCATTGTTGATACCATTCCGTTTGAGGTGTCAATTAGATTTGATCATATACCTGCAACTGTAAATGTGTCTAGTACCCCAAATCGAACGCACATAGACTGGCCTTCTCTCTCTGCTGATAAACCAGCTGGTTATTATGCCTACACTGATCAATTGTTATCTAACATTACATTACCAACACAGTCAGTTAGATGCACGGACTGTGATTGCTCAAATATACAGCATAAAACTGATATATCCAGGTTATTTTCTGACATAATTAAAGCTTTATTGGAAGCTAGCCTGCCTTATAATAAAAGTAATTCCATTGTCAAAATTAGGCCTGGTTGGAACACATATGTATCTCAACATCATGCTGAAGCCCGTGAAGCTACTACTTCTTGGGCTCTAGCAGGTAAACCTAGACAGGGTCCTATATTTGAACACAAAAAGCTGACGAATGCAAAATATAAATATGCTATACGATTCATTAGAAAGAATGAGCAAACCATGAGGGCAGATTCTTTGGCAAATATGCTGGTAGGTAAGGATACAAAAGCCTTTTGGAAAGAGGTTAAAATGATAAATAATACTAAATCTTCTCTTCCTTGTACAGTAGATGATATCACTGGGGCTAATCTGATTGCAGATTATTGGCAACAGTATTATAGCAACCTGTGTTCAGAGTGGACCCTACCAGGTTGACAATGTTAAATTTGTAGAAGCTATCAGAACTCACTAGGTTTACCAGGCAATTAAAAGACACTCTGCCAATAAATCTACAGGAATGGATCTTATTTCTGCTGAACATCTCAAATTTGCAAGTTTAAGGTTAGCTCCTCTTCTTGCATTGTGCTTCACTGGTTTTATCGTGCATGGCTTTATTCCTGATTTTTTGATGAAGGTGCTTCTATCTCCTGTGATTAAAAACAAAGCAGGAAAAGTTGGCAGCTCTGATAATTATAGACCCATTGCCCAAGTAAGTACTCTGTCTAAAATATTTGAACTAATTCTTCTGCCAAGATTTGAAAATATAATAATGTCTACAGATAACCAATTTGGGTTTAAACCTAAGCATGGCGCTGATTTGTGCATATATGGTCTAAAGGAAATATTAAGTAATTATAATAGCAAGAAGTCTACGATCTTCCTGTGTTTTTTAGATTCCACAAAAGCCTTTCACCAGGTAAACCACAGGAAATTGTTTTTGAAATTGAGTCAAGCAGGTGTCCCTAAATATATAGTGAGGTGTTTGTCTTATTGGTATGCCAATCACACCATGCAGGTCAAGTGGGACAACTGTGTGTCTGCACCTTTTCGGGTCAGTAATGGAGTCAGACAGGGAGGCATCCTCTCACCTGTATTGTTCAATTTTTATATGAATGACCTTTCTAAGCAGTTAAGTCTGTGTTAAACTGGCTGTGTGGTTGGAGACACAGTTGTAAACCACCTGATGTATGCTGATGACTTAACAGTTTTCAGTCCTAGTTTAGCTGGTCTTCAGACGCTGCTTAATGTTTGTTCGGTATACGGTGAACTTCATGATGTTAAATTTAATCCTTCTAAAAGGGTAATTCTGATATGTCACACCAAAGAAGACAAACATAGTGTTTTTCCCAATTTCAAGTTGTCTGGGATCTTAAATGAAGTAAAATATCTTGGTCATGTGCTGACTGACCGTCTATCAGATGATGAGGACATTTACCGTCAGGTTCGAATGTTATATGCTCAAGCTAATGTTCTAGTTCGGAAATTTGGATATTGTTCTGATGAAGTCAAACTGAACCTGTTTAGATCATATTGCACATCACTGTACATGGCACACTTTTGGTGCAATTATAAAAAGGCCAGCCTTCAGAAATTCAAGGTGGCTTATAATGATGCATTAAGACTTTTGTTATAGAAGCCCAGATGGAGCAGTGCCAGTGAACTGTTTGTGTCTGCTAATGTCAGCTCTTTGATGGCTTGTTTAAGGAAATTTATGTAGAAATTGATTTGCCGGTTAAATGAGTCTAATAATAGAATTATCCTACTGCTGACTAACACCAAACATAGTGCAGTAAGATGTACATCTGTATATTGGAAACATTGGTATGACTGCCTCCTAAAAGATTAGGAGTTTTATCTATCTATCTATCTATCTATCTATCTATCTATCTATCTATCTATCTATCTATCTATCTATCTATCTATCTATCTATCTATCTATCTATCCATCCATCCATCCATCCATCCATCCACTGATTTATTCGCGGGGAAGCTGGTGGCTACCTCCAGCAGTCTATGGGCGGGAGGCGGGGTACACCCTGGACAGTATATTGAAAGTCTTACCACTATTAAGATATCTACGATAGATTTACATGAATTATGATATTTTTACTGCAAAGGATTTAAAAAGCATGACATTTATGTCATTGAAAATATGTAGAAACCGAGTACTGGATGATACATGACAGAGTTGATAATAAAGAACCTCCCATTGATAGCAACTAACACCATGGGATAAGGGGAAATGAACACAAGCTATTTTCAACAGAACAGATGCATCAGAAAAACCTGTACCATAACTATTTAGAGAGTTAAATATATTTTGTGTTAAAACTGTTTGTTTTAAAAGTCATGTCTCTCTGGCAAACCCTGCTGAGCTGCTGACGTTTCAGTGTTTATGTGGCTCACAAACTTACTAAGCTTATTTTGTTATTAACATAAATGTAAATAGATTTTGTACATTTAGCAGCAAAGTCAATGTGACACATCTAGGACATACTGGATAAATTTCAGTCAATGTTATCTGTTGGTATTATGCTATTTGCCTTTAGGCTATTTCCAGTCTACAAGCTAAATATTGGCCAAACTAAACAAAATGGACAATGGGCTTAAAACTTAGCTCTGCTTTCTGTGAGCTTTACATAGTGGACAGCCAGTTGGTTTGTAAAAGAGTATAAAACCTAGATGTCCTGGCACTGAAGTAAACGAGGAGTAAATCTACAGCATATGGTGAATGATGCAAGACACCAGATATGAATAAAAATATAAAAAATTGTAACTCGACCCTGTTTTCAAGGCTAATATAACACTTAAAGAGGACCTTTTGAATCCTCAAATTGTTGAGATTTTTATTGGGGAGGTGGGACTGTGAAGACAGAAATGTCTTCACACTGACGCCTGACAGTAACTGGATCACATATTCAAATAAAAGCAAATACCAGATGGTTCATAAGAAACTCTTGAACATTTTCACAAACAGGACCTTTGGTCAAGATTGTGTCCAATCAGCAGCTATGGTGTACATATGACCTGTAATAGTGTCCCCATCTGAAATCAAGTTTTGGTTTTGGGTGCCAATATTTTGCAGACACTTTTAAATAATCAGTCTTGGGAATTTTTAGAATAAATTTTCGGAATGAAATTGTAATCCGATTGAGAGGGGTGGTTTATGCCGATGCATGTAAACATGCATGTAAACGACCGGATCAAGATATTCTGAATGAGGCAAAGTGACCTCATTGCGCATGTGCCCCGTCTCACCATGACGTATCTCCGCCTTGAATGGCTAGTCACTCTGGCTAGATGCTAACAGAATATTCCGATCGGCATGTTTACATG
The DNA here is from genome assembly GCA_036250325.1 of Characodon lateralis. Lineage (NCBI taxonomy): Eukaryota > Metazoa > Chordata > Actinopteri > Cyprinodontiformes > Goodeidae > Characodon > Characodon lateralis. Next base: position 18,514 of record JAHUTJ010074006.1, read on the forward strand.
ACACATTTTTTGTCCGATTGGCCGTTTAATTCCAATTATTTATGTCCATATAAACGGTACAATCCGATTATTTTTTGTATTTTAATCCGAATGCATTTTAATTTGATTGTGAAATTTTGTGCATGTAAACAAAGCTTGTGTTTGCTGTGTTTCCAGACATCTGTCCATGTTGGTGAAAGCCAGTCAGAGCTTGTGGTGAACTGGAACTGTATTGAAATATATTACAAGCTGCACTACCAACGCGTCATCAAAACACAAAGTCAACATGTTAATGCTAGCCTAGCACTTCAGCAAATTGCTTGGTTTAAAAGTGTCATGAGAAGGAACGAGATGATAGCTTAGCAAATGACTCAACAGTCTTGCTAAACTATATATACACCTGACCTTCTTTGTTTACTCCACCAGAGAATTCCCGGTCGTATTAGGACTTACCTGCCTGCAGGAACACAGTCCACATGTTAATTAAACCAAACCACGAATTGAATCTTGGGGTTCTAGTTGCCTGTCATTGTGTCTCCAGTCTAAGTAAAACGTTCCTCCAGAGTACCATGAGTCCTCTCCTTACCTCCACATCATCCTTACAATTGTGCCATAGATCTCCTCCCTGGCACTCCCCTTCCTTCAGGGAGGCTCTTTAATGTATCTCTACCACAAAGAGAAATGGTGGAGGAATACATCAATGACTCTCCCAAGGCCGATATAATCCTACCCTCTTCTTCCCCAGTTGGAGCTGGATTTTTCTTCGTTGAGAAAAAAGACAAGTCATTACGACCTTGCATTGGTTATAGGGGACTTAATCAGATCACAAAAAACAAATACTCTCTTCCCCTCATCTCTGCAGCTTTTGAACCTGTTAAACATGCTACTGCAAAAACAATCCAGCTTCCTGGAGCCAACATCTCATCTGGGTACTCTCATACTTCACTCATCTGCAGAGCATATGGTCTCTTTCTATTTGAAGCATCATTGGGCTACCAACCTTCGCTTCATGGGTTCCCAGGTCTTTTATTTTGGATCCTTCTCTTATCACCGACTTCGAGCGTTCCGATCCTTCCACATCTGGACATCCACCAGGAGGGGTCCATTGTTGGGGGGCGCTGTTACACTTTTTGGGCTGAGTACAGGTTTGTGTTGTGTTTCTTCTGTAGTCCTCATCTATCCGGCAGGGTGTGACTGGCAGGCTCCACAGCTGCAGCTCGTTAAGCTAATTAGGAGGTGCTTAACAGGAGCACGGATTTCTTTGAGAGACGCCAGATTGTTTGCTTACATACCTTTCTCTCCTTGTTTCCAGGATCCTGTATGGACAGCCTGTGTTGGGCTGCTGTGGCTCTTCCATCAGCCTCACTCTGGAGAAGGACAAACCAATGCTCTCTCAGCGCAAACTCTCAAACACATCCAACATGTCAATCTTAGACTCAGAGAGTTACTCACCTTCCCTGGACCACCATCTTCATCACCAAACAGTAAGCCATTCCTTCAACCTGTCACTCAACTCCACATTCAGCATCACCTCACCTCCAGCTAATACTTACCTTCTCCTTCCAGTGTTCGTCCAGATTCCGGTGCAGAACCCTGAACTTCTCTACCTTGTGTTTCTCAATAAATCACTCTGTAATTGTTGCTTAAACTAGAGCCGAAGCCAACATAACTATGACATTTTTATTTTGTCATTATTCCACAGGTCCAGAGCACCAGTACAACTGCGTGACACAACACACAGAATGATGCTATCTTTGTAATGCTGTTAAACCTATCTTTTTTAGGTGTGACCGCCAGTAGGTGTCAATAGTGATCACCTAATGTGAAAGAAAAAGAAATTGTAAAATCTGCAGCATCTCTTTATTTTCATTATAAATATTTAGGTGAATTTCTGTAGTAATTTTAGCCTCTGAGATACAATATGGCCTTTTATAGATAATGCTAAGCAGACCTTCAAGATTTATTTGCCAGATTTTACCCATGATTCCCAGCTGGGCTATGTTTGCATCAGTTTGTACAGGTTAAAGACATTCAGCATGGCTAGTTGTCACAAACATCTGTTCGTGTATGAAGGGAACAGACCCCACCCAACTGCAACTGTTGCAGAAGCCACTGAAAAATATTGCAGGACCCAGCAGCTGCGAGCCGATTGTCATCCATTTTTGTTTATATCTTCAACTTCTTCCTCTTAAGATTTTATTGGTGGTTGGCAAACAAATTGGTGCAATACCACTACCTGCTGGTACATCTGTTTACCCTTTAAACTGGCAACCTCACATGCATTTGCTATGCTCAGTTGGCTTTACCTGTTTTGACAGATCTTGTAACCCATGATGCTCCCAAACCACATGATCTGAGGCTGAACATCCACTTCCTCTATTTTCCCTTTGCTTTCTTTTCAGATTCAAACATTGTGTTCACCTGTATTATATTCTTTCTTGCTGCTGCTGCTCCTACACAGCAGTAGACAAACACAGTCTCAGTATGTTGTTTTTACTGTTGTTTAAATTTATTGTTGTTGGACCATGTTTTGCTGAATATTGGGACATTTGCACGTTGCTGGACGCCACCAGGCCTTCTGGCGTTTTCAGCCATTTTATATCCCAGGACAGTCCGCTACTACAAATCCCAGCAGCAACCGCGGCTGATAGGATTGGGGCGTCGCAGCTCTGAGGCCACAGTCAACTATATAACAGAGTATGAGACGGCCCACCATTGCTTTCCAGCTGAAACTGAGACGCGGTTACCTCGCAACTGGAGCATCATTCAAGAGAAGAAATCCCACGTGGACTTTCATTCATTCTCCTTCGTTGGCCAAAGAGAAAACTAAATGAATTAAGCTTACAGGAATAAGAAGGCTTGTAAGTTTTCAACTTTACCGATCGAAGATGTGGGTTTAACACGTAACCAAAAAAAAAACACGGAGTTTTCAAGGAGATGCAATTTTTCCTCCTTGTTTTTTTTCGTTCCAGTCAACTAGTGACAGTCCGTCATATTTTTTTACCTGTCTGCCAAGGAGGTCACAAAGGACGAAAAATGGACTGCTTTGCTGTTTGCTGAGTATCCACGGACACGTGGAACTCCCCCCCCCTCCTTCTCTCTCCTTCTGCTCAGAGGAGACAACATCAAGTAAAATCCATCCAAAAATCCATTAGAAATAGCGTGGACAGGATTGAGTAGGTTTTAGTGCGATTTAGAGTCATCACTTATAGTCTAATGTGTTCTAAACTGTATGTCTCCCCCCCCCCAGCATTGGGGGATGTTTTATGGATTACAGTAACTAAGCTACACTTTCTGGCGGGCCGATCCTCTTGTTCCTATTCCTATTATCACCTGTTGCCATAACTAATGGTTTGATTTCATACACACCCAATGCTGTTTTATTTTGTTTAGTTAGATATTTTACCCTTCTGTGTAGATCTTTGCATATTTGATTAGGTGAAGATTATTGAATTGGAACAGCAAGTTGTACCAGGGCTGTTGATTTAATAAATATTCACATTGATAAAGAGAAGGCAGTTGTGTTTATTTTGTGCAAGAGTGATTTGTCAGTCAAAATAAGGTAAAAGTTCTCCACGTTTTGGCAGAAACAGTTGATTAAATAGTAATAGTTAGCAATTATTACTGAAAACTTAATAGTTGTAATTATCAGGGCTTTAAACTACAATTACAATCCCAGGGGACATCTCTGATTTCGATTCATAAATAAGGAACATTTTATCCCTGCATCTTCTTTTCCAGTCCCATCTATCTCCAAACCACCACCTACGTCTGCTATCTTTTGTATTGTTCTTGCTTCTCCTCAGGTACTCACTCCTAAGCTCCCCTCACTCAGCTCAAAGGAGAGAATCTTCTCAAAGGAGAAGAGGCTGATGCACAACAACATGCAGCAGACTCCCTGCAGCACACAAACAGCAGCATCCAAACAGTATCCACAAACAGCAGCAGCCGAGAGAGCCAATGAAGGCTCTGGGAGGATGGGCAAACAATATTTCATAGTTTAACAGTAGGGAAAGCAAGAACGGAAAGCTTCTTTCAGATTCCTCCCAAGAAATAACCCTCACCTCTGTGATATGAAGCAATGTGAATCAAGGAGAAACAGACCGAAACAAGGCAGCAGACCTTGTCATTAGTGTCAAGTTGGAACCAAGGAGTCACAGGCAAGGTGCTTATGTGTTCTATCAACATCTTCATAGTAAAATACGATAATAAAACCTTTTCATATTCTTTCTAAAGAAGAAATACAAAATGAAGGAAACAAAAGTTTTAAACTCCTTTGAACTCTCTTGGCAAAACACATCTATCAGCCTTCAATTTTTTTCTGGTATATGAGGGCTGAAGCAGAAATGGTGTTAACCTTATCATTTGGAACCCTGCAACACAATTTGTCATGCGTGTTTGTGTAAACCTGCCCTTGCAGTCACACTGCTGAATGTGAACTGGTCATGGATGCCTGCAAGTACCTCTCATTGTTGTTTTGGATGTGTGTTTCTTGCTGTGTTGTGCCCAGTTTGGGATTGCAGTCTATTGAAAGTGCTGCTTGAGGGTACAGGGAGAATTTGGTGGAAGAAGACAGTGAAGAAGGCTTTAGAAAAGAAAGCACTACAGAATCATGAGAGGGAAATGGAGGCCAACTAACAACAACTGAGATACTAAAGAGACTCTTCAACTTGTTTTAGCCTCTGCTGACATTTCTCCTTTTACCTCCTTTCCCTGGCTTGCATTATTTTAGATGGAACTTTGAATAGAACACTGTCAGTCCTGCAATGTTATATAACTAAAAATTTCTGGATTGTTTTCTCTAAAAATACACAATATTATATAAGAGTTCTCTATGCTCTAAGTGAATGTCGTAAATGTACCCTTCTGAGGCAAGTTGAGAGAGAAAAGTGTCTGAAGTTTCAGAAAGACAGAAGAAAGTTTTTCCTATTGGTGTCTTTGCTGACTTTATTTTTACATTTTTAACTTCAAGTTTCCTGCACACATTTTTATTTGGCCTTATGCTACCTGTCAAAAGTTCAAGCAAAAATATGTTGACTACTGTTAGATTCAGGAGTAACTATAAGCTCTAATACCCTGGCAAGACTACTAACAGCTCAATAATTTAGCACGCTTTGTCTCATGCTCCCAACTCCATTCACATCCTCCCTATCAATTCATCCCTGTCCCTATGTTTTTCCCCATCCACCCTCATCATCCTCTTCCCCTCATATAAGCCCTTTTCATACCTCTCATCAGTTGTATTCACACTGGTCATGCCTCTGGATCCTTCTTTGCATCCCCTTTTCCATTCAACTGTTTATTGTCCTGATCCACTGTAACTTTCTTTATGACCCCTTGTCATTCCACTCATCTTCCTCATTCCATGTGTACAATCCTGTCTTCACACAATCCTTTTTGAACCTTCGGAATGACCATTTTCTTTCCACTAATATTCCTTATTTCTCTATACAACCCTTTCTGCACACTCATCTTTTTCATTGCCCTTTACGTCACCTTTTCATCCCACGTTTTGTCTTTATGATCCCTTCTTCCCACTTATCCTCCTTATTTGCCTTTGCAGTTCTTTCTTTTCACTCATCATCTTAATCCCCCTTTATGTCATCATTTCATCTCACCCCTTTTCCCAGTTTGTCTTTACTACCTCTGCTTCACACTCATCCTTTCTCATCCCTGTGTCTTCTTTTCATCCCACTCATCCTCCTTTATGGCCCCTCTTCACATTCTATCCCTACAGGCCTTTTGTTCACCCTCTTCGCTTTTGTTTACCCTTTGCACTTATTGCCCTCATCTCTGTTTATGACACTTTTCATCCCACTCATCCCTCTTTTAAACACATATACGTTTTTATACTTCTTTAAGACACCTTATTCCCTGTTTTTCTTTTCATTCCTCTTTCTTGGCACTTTAAATGTGTTCTCTCCCGTCGGGTTTTATGACCTTTTTCATGACTGTCATCCCTCTCTGGAATTCCTTTTTCCACACTAATTAAATATGTTTCATTAAATTAGATGCGTGCACTGTAGTAGCTACTTAAAATGACTAATATCGGTAAACCGATCAAATCAGTCTCATAACTTATCAATAAAATCAATTTTATCTAGATTAATTATTATTCTATCAGGAGAGTTTATATCTGCATTATAAAGGGAGAAGATTTATTGTATGATTAATATTTATTAAAATAATAAACAGAAATATATTAGTTTGATAAATCTTATAGTAAAAAATAAATCCCATTTACTATTAATGCACTGATGTCTATTTATTACTAATGGAGAAATTAAAGATAATAAAATAAAGGCAGCCTAATTTGTTTCTTCTTATGATTCCATGTGAGCGACAATGACAATAATGATATTTTATGTGTGAATTAACTAATAAATAAAAAAAGACAACTAATTGTAAGAGAACTCACTACTAGCTGACTAAAAAGTTAAAGAAGTTAAGAATAAAAACAGTTATCAAGAGTTTGACTGACTCAGATTTCAACAGAAATGCTTCTTTTAATTGTCTAATTAGCACCTTTTGACCTATTTCTAATCTGAAAGGTGAGGTGAGAATAAGAAATGGGCTAAGGGTATGAATTCCCAGAGAATCTGTCAGCATGATGGCATCCTCAGCTCACAGGAGACCAGCTGGATCTCCAGTGATCATCTTTCTGGCTTAGAAAAAACAGTTTCACACATGTGAAAAACTAAACAAAGTCTTGCAAAACTTTGTTCAAAACAGACAAATTAGTGTAGAAATGAAAATTAACAAGAAAACTTCACTGTAAATGCAGCAACAAAGACTGATCAGGTGGTTTCTTTTTGTTGCTTCGAAGCTTTGTTAATCTGAGGTTCTGTCTCATACATAAGAACTTAACTTCTCATATCAAATACACATAACAAACGTCTCTGGAGATGAAAACTCAAACTCCAAGAACTGGTTTATGTATTAGGTAATTTGCAATGGAGACACCTATACAACAACAGGTTTAATGCAGATCTAGTTGTTTCATGTCAAATTCATCCAGTCTACTCTCACATTCCAGGTGAATTTACAACAACACATCAGTCCTTTTGTTTCATTTGAGGTAAAACTGTCATCCTGCAAATACAGCATCTCTAAACATTTATGAAAGGTTTCAAATTACAGCTTAGCTCAATTAGACATTTGCTAGTTACGCGGGGGTGTGCAATTTAACTCTGCTTCAGCACTAATTAAAGTTTGCTTACTTTAATGCTCAGATTAAAGGTAGTAGAAAGAAACAAAAGACGTGGATGTGAGATTTTCTGTCGTCAGGCCATGGTTACAGGATAAAAGCTGTCAGGGTAAATGCTCCAGAGACATGTACACAGGTGGGTTTGTCATTTTTTTTTTTTCAGAAAATTTTAAAAGCAAGAGATTAGAATGAAGACAGTGTCAGAGAAGGAAAAGGTGAAAATGTGTGAGGCGTAAATACAAGCTGGCATGTAGAGGCACAGAGTGAGGCCACAGACAAAGAAGACATCCCTGTTCACCTTCCTTGGTTAGATAAGGTGAATCTAATTTTAATGAATCTATGAATCTTAACTATATTGGTGATAACATTGCTTTTCCTATGATAGCAACAATTATTGCAAAATGTGAACAATGTATACCACAAATAAGAAACAGGGTCTGTTGTGTCAGTTTCTGTGAGTCAGGAACAATGACAGTTTTTCAAGACATGTGACAGAAGTCTTTCCTCATACTCGTAGCCTTTCTGAATTCCTCCTGTAACCACAGAAGATTCAGATCTTGTTGCCACCCGATACCTGTGTGCTGCTTCACGAGTCTCCAGTGAAAACCACGCCTAAAGGGCGTCGCTCGTCACTTTTTGGCCTTCCATTATGACTGGTGACAACTTGTTGATGTGTTTGGGATGTCCACATCAAGAATCGTAAAAATAATAGTGAATTTAGGCCTCAAACCCCCGGTGTAATTGGGTCGGTGTGGTGGATGAACAAACATTTCAGACTTTGTATGAATAAATCCCTCTAATCAGACCCATGAAGGTGTTCTCACAGAAGACACAGGGCAAGCTTGACAGTGCACAAAAACCCTTAAAATGCTTTTGACCCTTAAAAAATTTAGAAATGCATCCTAATCTTGGAATTATGGTATTGTGACGTTAAACTCATGAAATACCCAATAGTGTTTCCTCCAACTTAGCATGGCTGAAGCTGATTGTAAAGGTACAGAAGCCTCCTCTATTAAGAGAATTCCATGGATCAGGACAAGGTCATAGAAACAACCTTGTGCAGAATTGTGGCAGATCCTGGGAGTAGTTCTAGTGCAGGACTGTGCATGAGGGTACTTGATAGGATCAAAGTGGTAGTCTGTAGCTGATGTATGTTAAGGAAACAGGAAAATGTCTCTTAAATGTAGAAACTGATGGAGAAAAAAACAACACTAAGGAGACAGAAACATCATAACTTTCTACACATTCGGAATAATTAGTCTATTGTTGGAGGCAATTATGGTTAAACACACAAAGAGACGGACTGATGACTATTCCTTTTTTCAGAATCACCCGAGATCATCCAGAGTCCTGGGTTCTCACTTAGGGTCTCCTCTCTTAAGTAACGACACGGGTTTTCAGTAGGATTTAGATCTGGCTGAGATGGCCATGGAAGAAGATTGTTTTTTTTCATCTGCTGAACCATTCCATTTAGATCATTATTCTGTTGAACTACCTAGAGGTGACCCATGTTCAGTTTTTTGAAAGCCACATGATTATTTATTTAGAATATTGCGGTAGTCAAAGCATTCATAATGCCAACAAAAGGTTCTCAAGGCCCATGGAAGAAAAACAAGCCCACATCACAGATCCATCACCATACATTATGGAGGACATGAGGAGTTTTTTTTGTTTGTTTTTTTTTTTTTCTTTCCTGTCAGAAACACCTATAGTGTTTATTGCTGAAAAACTCAATCTTAGTTTCATCCAACCAAAGCACAAAGTCCAAATGAATGTTCCATTCGTTAAATTTAGCAAACTCCACATGTTTCTGTTTCTGATGGTGGGATAGAATAGGCTTGTTCCAGGCATCACTCAAAACAACACACATGTAGTTAGCATTCTATGGTTGTTATGGAGTGTTTAGTGACAAGATACCAAGCTGTGCTGCCATTCTCCAACACTGATCTTTGCAGATGTTTTTTTTTTTTTTTAAACCCCCATACCATGGTGGCCACAGTGTGTGATGACAAGATAAACATGGCCCTTGTCCAGTCCGATGGCTGAAAGCCTTGGACCGCTGTGTCACGTCGTATTTCTACTCCAGGGAAACAGGATTACTACCTAAAAGTTGCAAGAAACTCTGAATATTTTGATAAAATACAGTAGGAATAAAGGATTGCATCTGTTTCATTAATTTTAAAGGACATTTTAGGAAGTTACCAGTTAATGTTGTCTGCAATTAAGTTTGAAAATGGGACTTTTTTTCCTCATTCAGTAAATTTACTTAAATTAAAGGATGGATCTTTCAAAATGTTTCAGTTGGATATTATGTTACTGCAAAAAAATCTGAATTTTGGTTAATGGCTTTTATTCTATACCAATAAAACACTTCTAGATTTTGTGTAGAAAGAGTTAAGTTTTTTATTATTCCCCAGAGGTTTGCCTGCGTGTGTGTGTAGCTCTATGTATCTGTAACAGTTTCCATGCAAAGAATGGATTCATAAATTAGATGGAACAGTAATGGAAAGCCACAAATTCACTATGATCGGGATATAGATGCTCCATGTGCTTTGGAAGACCTCCACACAATAATGCTGATGTGAAAACATTGTTATGAAGAGATTCCCGATATTGTACCCAGCATCATGTTTTTAATATAGGAAGTGGAGCTCATGTAAATGATTATTTCTCAAATGGAAGATTTTTTTTTCCTCAATCAAATTGTCCTGAGCTTTTCATCCTCTTCTCTACCTCTCCCATTTACTTTTTGTCTCCTTGGGTTTTCCATGGCTTTTTCACTTCAATCTCTCTATCCACATACTTTTTTTCTTCTCCCCCTGAGCTCCCCTGCCCTGCGACATGTCTCTTCCCATTCTACCCCCTTTGTTGTCTGTAACTTCACTTTCTCCTCACTTCACCCCTAACCCTTACTATTTGCTCTCACATTTTTCCTCTGACTCTGTTTACTCCACTCAGTCTCTATCTTCTTGTCTCCCACTGACACACACACAGTCTCTGCCAGACGCAGCCAATATGACACAGAGCCTGCAAATAAGCGTGTGTGCATGAGTTCCAACATCAGTAAAGCCAACAGCCACTATTTTTCTCTCTCACTCACTTATATAAATTAAAAACATTAATCAGATTAAGGCTAAAGTGTCAGGTGTGGCAATGGGCCAGCAACTCCATTTTCTTTCCCAAGCAAAGGACAGAGATTGCAGGAAAAAGGGAGGGTAGGAGTGGGTAGAAAAAAAACCGGCACGCTTCAAAGGGCAGGAGGAGAAAAAAAGAATAAGGCTGTTTCCAGCTGTTTATCCACACACTCTGATGCATCTGAACTAGTTATGTTTCTTCCAATCTTACAAGAAAAGCATATAAACAACAGTTATCTTAAAGCTGAAAAGGTTAGCCACAAATGTTTATGCTTTAATGGGACAGCATGTCAATCAAACCTATAACATGAACATGAATGATTTCAAAATGTAGGGAATTCCATTTTTTAGCTTTAAAATAAAACGCATCAATGCATGTGCAACCGGTCATTACTCAGTGGCATGCTGAATACCTTCACGTTTTTGCCTTTTTGTTAACTTACAACCACAAATTTTATGTGATAGAACACAAAGTAGTCCATCATTTTAAAGTAGAAGGAAAAAGATTGATTGTTATTTTTTTCTACATCAATCAGACAAGTGTGGCTTTTTTGTATACAGTCCTTTTTACTCTGATACCCCTAAAATCCGAACCTATTGCCTGTGGGAGTCACCTAATGAGAAAAGTAGAGTTTGTGTAATTTAATCTCATTATAAATCCAGCTGTTCTGTGAAGGCCTCACAGGTTTGTTGGAGAACATTAGTGAAAAAAATTGCGTCATGAAATCCAAAGAACACAGCAAACAGGTCAGGGAGTGAGTTGTAGAGTTGTTTAAAGTAGGGCTCAGGTCTAAAACAATATGAGCAGCTTTGAACATCTCACAGAGCTCTGGTCAATCCATCATCTGATGAATGGAGGTGAGGTTATGTTGAATGTGGAGTTGAGTGACAGGTTGAAGAAGCGGGTTATTGTTTGATGATGAATATGGAGGTCCAGGGAAGGTGAGTAACTCTCTGAGTCTGAGATTGACAGGTTAGTTGAGAGGTTATGCTGGCAGAACATTAGTTTGTCCTTCTCCAGAGTGAGACTAATAGAAGAGCCACAGCAGACTGAGTGTGGACAGGAAGGAGAGCAATGGATTACCAAGCAGCAATGTGGCTAGCAGGAGGACAGAGGAGCAGCGAGGAGACTAAAAGCAGTGGTCCAAGGAAGGATCTTCTTGAAAATTCTCAAGATGAACGAACACCAGCCACTGAGGTAGGAACTCGACACAGGCTGTGGAGACAAAGGAATGATCAGAGCTCGAAATTCTTCGTGAAGTAGTCAGCAAGACCTGGCCTGATTACCACTCTATGTGAGCAAAACCTCCTGATTAGCTCAACGAGCTGCGGAACCTGCTGGTCGCACCCTGCTAGAGAGATGACAGAGGAAAACAGAAGAAACACAACACAAACCTAAACACAGCTCAGAGGGTGTAACAAAAACACATTCATTTCTGGTTCTTACCAAAGCCTGAGATCAAACAAATCAGACATAAAGGTTGGGTCAATACCAGGAAAGCAACAAATGTAAATAAACCACCAATTCTGGCAAAAATTGTGGTGCAATATCTAAGCAGCATCATATCAGAACAGTGTGGTCATGGTGTATATGTTTGGGTTTGTGCGTATAATTTAGACCCCATGTGCACTCAAGAATATGAAGAACAATTAGCCCAAAGTTGTGAAAATTTTTACTATTCATTGCAGTTGTATGTTATGTCATCATTCTACCTGCAACAAAGAAGAAACCAGTTAAAAGCACCAAATTATAATACCAACACTGAGTGTTTGTAAATCATTGATTGGGCCAGAGCAAGAATGGTGTATGATTCCCAAAGAAAACATTTAATTTGTTTGAGAGGTTTTCCTGAGCTCAGAGTGGTTTACAGCTGTGATTCCATCATGTCTGCTTTTAATGGTACTTTCAGACTGACCGTGATTTCAGCAAATTTTTCATCTCATTTGTGTGCTGTCGCTCGACTGACATTTTTTTAGCAATTCGCGTGGCCAACGGCCGACAACGCTTCGCTCGCCCCATTCCCTGCACCGCTTCATCAAATAGGAGGAGCTTCCATCTGCTGCTTGCCAGTTTCAATTCAACATGGGGGACCTAGATTTTACGTAGCGAGTCACAGCACTTTATTTATGGAAAGCCGATCAACGCCGCCGCTGTTGTCGACGTCTCTGGGTTCACCAGATTCTCCAGAGACAGAACCAGTTTGGAGAGTACCACCACCTACTCCAGTAGCAGCGTCTGGAGGATAGTTGCTTTCAGCAGTACTTCTGCCTATCCAGGACCCAGTTTGTGTCATATTTAACCCAGAACCAGGAGACTCTAGTGAAGCACAACTCAGAAACAGAATTGAATTTTTATAGGTTTATTGAAATGCAGTTTTCTGGCAGGAACAGGACTCCATAGCCTTCAGGCTTCTGAAATTGGCTCACTATGAGAATGAGGAGGATTAATGTCTGGTAAATGATCTTGAATTGTGAAGATGCAGTAATGCTTAATTTTTGGTGATTATGTTGAGGCTGGGGAGAACTGAGCAAACCACAGAGGCTGAGGTTGGCAGGTCGGCGTGAACAGATTTCTCCAGTTGGTGTAAGGCATTGGAGGGTGGGCAGGCAGGACACGTAGAGCGAGGAATGAATCTATGATCTGGTCCAGTGAATCCAGTGAGATCCTTGGGCTGTGGTAAATTCATTGAAGTATCTACCAAATTGTTAGGAGGCGGAACCACGGAGGGTTTTCCAGAACGAGGACTTGCAGTCAGCCAGTGGGAAGCGAGACAGAAACTTGAAGGTAATCCAGAGCAGGGCTCAGCTGACAGCAATCTTACAAGGAAACAAAGCTACAATTTAGCTGGCTGACAGGTCAGGACAGAGACAAAAACAGGACAAGGTTAGCTGGTCTGATTACCACTCGAATTGAGTTAACAATCTGACACCTCCTCCTCGGTCTCAGCAGTATTTGAAGCTTCTCTTTGATTCCTACAGATGAAGAATACCTGTGCAGCTGCACCTGCCTTTCGCACCCTGGTGGAGAAAGAAGCACAACACACACACCACACAAGGAACCTGCACTCAGCTACGTGGCCTGACAGTGTGAGGACCTGCTGATCCGTGTTGGGGGACGAATCAGCCTCCAGTGCTCTAGCTACAGGTGCTGTATCCCCCGTGCAGAATGCCTGTCCATCTGATTAAATAAATCTTAGCTCAATAAAAAGCTGTGGGTGAAGGCCACATGTGTGCTTCACAACTTCATGCGTGCCTTATTAACCAGTCCTTTTCAGGACTAAATTTCAACGGCTTTTTTCAAACCCACTCACAAACCTCTAAGAGCAAACCTTCCTTCATCCTATGTGTACATGAATGTTTCTGACTTTTTTATATATGTGATGTTTGCAGATTGTAAGTATTGTTTTTCTTTGCAGGGAATGCACTGACTGAATTGACAGAAAAGTTCAGATTTTCAACAGCAGGGAAATTCGCTTCGCGTCCATCGTGGGTTTCACTTTGCTCTTGCTTTGCTCTATTCGCCCAAACCGTTCCATTTGCATCGCATCTTTCACAACGCTTCGCTCCTGAACGCGCCTCTACATAGGGTTAACATGTAAATCACTCACTCCTGTTGCATCATTTGTGGTCACCATAATGGCATGCTGTCCTGAGGTTTCATACGACAGCTATTCAACACAAACGCTTTGTGATCTTAATTTCATTAAATTACAATAAAATATTATAAAACAGTATGCTAACTATTGAAAAACCCGGGTATATGCTGCACTAATCACACAAAGAAACACATCTTCAATCTTTACTTTTTAACTATTACCCAACTCCAACCTTTTCTTTATGTGCACCAGTTTTAAAATGTATTGCAGCTATCACAGATTGGATATGTTGTCTGTGATGTTGTTTCCTGCCTTCATTTCAAAACATTTACATAATTTTTTTTTTTGCATCCAATTGCAATCTTTATCAGAGGCAGGGATACATATTTTATAGGTATTAAAATAAGAAGACAAATGAAGAAAGAAACAGAGAAATCAGTCCCCCTTCTCTACTGTAGTAAAGTTTTTCTGGAGCATCCCCACGTCAGGTTTAAACAGTCCTGATTGATGCAAAGATGTGAAGTGTATGTTCGGTACTGTTGTTCGGTTTATTCCTATATGACTGTTTGCAGCAGCACAGGTCTGGTACTTTATGGTCAGAGCAGGGGAAGTTTCTCCTGGGCTCATTTCCATACACTACACATTCAATTTAGGCTACAAAGGCTCTTTCCTATGAGAACAGAACACGACTACCAACATGCCAAGATGTTCAAAACATTTTATTTTCTTACAGTTGTTGGTATCAGTTGATAATCACTGTAGTATTACAGACACATGAAAATATAAACTATAATAGTCCAGTCAATATTCCACTTTAAATACGTATATCAAACCTTGAGAATTATGCTAATGTGATTTCTTGTCATTATTTTGTGGAGGGTAATTGTGTTAAAAACAAATACATCCTCAGAGCAGAGGAAGGGGGGCAGCTAGTTGGGCAGACCCCTGCCTAAAACTGGGGCTCCGTCTGACTAGCTGTTAGGCTTCTGGGTATATTATTACACCTTTATTACATCTTTTTGTTACAGGTAATATAACTATTTCTGATATTAATTTTACTGAACCTCACTTCAAACAAATCCAAACTATTTTGGATTTGAGTAAAATTTTGAGTAATATTCCAAAATTTGTCATCTAGTAGCCTAAACATACCAGAAAGAAAGCCTTCAAGCCCATATGTTGTTAAAATTTAACCTTCTCAACTATGTTAAAAGTTGGTGAAAGGTTGGTATTGCCTCACCTTCTAAAAACCCTAACAAGCTTTCAGCCACATTTGAACTGTTTCTTTTCTACATAATCTCTCAGAAAACAGCTCAGAAACAAACCTGCAAAGATGAGCTAATCTCTGTGCTGCTTCTTCATTAATCAAAAATGAATATGATATGAATATTCAATATTCAATAGTATATGAATAATATATATGAATATATCCTACACACTTGTGAACTAACAAACATTTAGCTGAGGTATGGTCTACAAAGGCCCTTTTCACGGTGAAGGCAAATGTGGCCCAAATCTGATTTTTGGGAGTCAAGTGACCAGGTCAGACTTTTTAGAAGTGTGAACGCTCATGTATGGCCCGCATCTGACTATTTCAAATCATATTTGAGCCACATTCATATGTGGTCATGTATCTGACTCGTATCTGATCTTTTGGAATGGGACTCCAGTGGGAATGACCAAGGCAGATTAGATGTGACTTTGACGTCACATCGCATTCGTCACAATTTTGCACCACCCAGCAGGAAACGGTAGCAGTTATCAAAACAGACTAAGGGCTAGAATACAACTGCACATTGGAAAGACAGCGAGACGTTAGAGATCATTAATAAACAGAGATAAAATTTTATTCAAGCCTAGTTGAAAGGCTTGTTTGAACCGTCTGGATGTGGGACGTAGTTTGTATTGTAAAATTCATATACAACCGTTCAAACAGAGGACTTTAAAATGCTGTCGGGGTTACCGAGCATGTGATGATCTGCCCCTGCTGCAGTCCGATACTGTCATAATTTGTCTCAGTGTTTTGCATTTGTTTACTTTTCCCAGTTAGGTTTTCCCCATGTCCTTAGATTTATTTTGTTACTTGTTTTTTTCTAGATTTGCTTGTTATATATGTTTGTTTATTTTTAGGTTTATTATTCAGTCTAGTTAGGTTCCTCTTGTCCCTGTCTTCCCAGCTAGTTTATGTATTTAGATTCTTGTACTTCTTGTGATTATAGTTTTCCTTAGATCTGTTTCCCTGGGTTTATCATTAGTCTTGTTCTTTCCTGGTCTCTGTGTTCCCCTGCACTTGTCGCCATAACAGCCTTGTCCCTCAGTTCCCTGCAGCTAGTCCTCACTCCTGTTCATTATTCTTCAGATTACCTGCCTCCGTCCCTCAGTATATTAGCTTCATGGTTTTCATTTTTCCTTGCTGGTTCCTCACGTTAACTACCCTTGTTATCTTCCTGAGTTCCTCCTTGTGGTTTGTTTTCTGTTTCCCTCCTGAAATTGTGCCTTTGGATTACCTGCCTGTACTTTGTACTCTCCCTGACTGCCTGTAAGTCTCAAATTACTCACCATGCGGCCTCCTCGCCATGTTCTGTATTCCGGTCCTACCTCCAAACCTCAGAGTGTGACAAAGAAACTGGATTGCATCAAGTCTTCTACCTGTGGAGTTGAGAGGAGAGGAGCTGACATATATGATTAAAAGTTGTCCTCGACACGATAAAGTTCTAAATAAACTCGGTCTCTGTAAAGTTATTAACATCCCTGCCCCACCATTGCTGGCTGTATCTCCGCATCCAAACAGTTTGTTGTGCTGAACTGGCAATCAGATCTCTCTAAAACAGAGCAATAAAGAGTTTCACTCTCCTTTAATTTACATGTTTCCCACACAGCACCCGCTGACAATAAATGGCTTATGTTGTGCACTTAAACCATAACACCTATTTCTCCATGTTTGCTGTTGTGCTACGCTTGATGACGCATTTATTGTTCTTATGCGCATGCGGATCAGTTTGGAGCCGCAACATTTTGAAAGTAATGTGAATCAGCACACAAAAAAAATCTATCACCTCGCATTGCCAAAACGGCATATCTATCACCTCGCATTGCCCTTCTCGGCATGTCTATCATCTCACAATGCCCCTCTCGGCATATTTATCACCTTGCATTGCCCCTCACGGCATATCTTCCATCTGCTTTGCTTCTTTATTATTTTCCTTGCTTCATAGCCTATTTACAAAATTTTCTCTGCTTTTAATTTTCCCTGCTTCTTTCGCTTCTCTTTTCTTTCTTATTCCCTTCCACTTTCTTGATAGATGCCCCTCTAGTACTCTATTAGGCCCGCATTCCCGGCCTCGGTCCTTATTTTTTGGGGGAAGACATATTTAAATCTAAGTCTTCTAAATGATCATCTCAGCTCATGTCATTCTTAGCATTCATGTCTTCCTCCAAGGTCCGAGCGCCAAAGAAATAACCATGTAATTTTGCATCATTAAAACTTTTCTAATTGCCACCCCTCTCTATGTGAGTCTTTCAGATTGAAATGGAGTTTTGACGAAAATGCAGAATGAAAGACTCACCTTCACCGTCTCCACCTTCCAATGACTCTTCGGTGCGTCTCCCGGCCTTCCAATCAGCATCCTGTCCATCTGATTCTCCATCCAATCACCTTCCGACGCCTTGCTTTTAAAGGAGCTTCTACTGTGTTCATCTCCACTTGTTAGCTGAGCTCATCCCTCCTCCACCCCACCTCCACCATCTTCCTTCACATCTACTCCTGGCTTCCTCGCTCCCTGGCCGCCAATCCACCAGTGTCAGATCGGGGGAAGACATATTTAAATCTAAGCCCTACAAATGATCATCTTAGCTCATGTCATTCTTAGCATTCATGTCTTCCTTGCAGAACCGAGCGCCAAAGAAATAACCATGTAATTTATCATCATTAAAACTTTTCTAATTGCCATCCTTCTCTTTGTGAGTCTTTTCAGATTGAATGCATGCAACATACAGCTAAAACACACATTGGGTTAAATGAATGGTGATTCTAAATCACCCTAAAATTATCCTACCTAATCCTGCCCAGGCTATTTCTACAGTACCAACAGAAAAGAACCAAATTACTTGGTGTAGTCTTCTTTGGAGCAACGAGTAGGAGAGGGGGGTCCTCTGGCAGTCATGCATGACAAACTCAAGAATGGGCAACTTCTCCATAGCAACAGGGGAAAATATGATGGACTGTTAATTGTCGACTGGAACAAAAACAAAGAGGAAAAAATCTTTAAATCCGCTCTGGGTTTTTCTTACTTGAGTAACGAACTACAAACACGCCTTCGATCGTTAAAGTAAATCTCCTGGTCTTCTATTTCTAGCTTTACCAAGCTTCTCATCAGGTTGGCCAGTGATGGAGAATGGAGCAAAATCACATTTCTCTGAGCTCTGATTCTCCAAAGATGTGGTTCCGTTGCGTGGTAACCAGTCTCGGCTCCAGCTGGAGAAAAGCAAAGCTGGAGCGTTCTGCGAGCTCTTATAAAGCTCACTTCCTGTGACGTCAGAGCTGCGATGCTTTAGAGCTTTGTAGTAGTTCTTTTAGCTCACAAAATGAACGATGACCCAGCAAAGTACAGGAGATGACATAATAATAATAATGACATAATGACTTAATCCATCCTTCAAACAATCAATTTGCAATACCTGCAAACTTGTAAGCTAACTTAAATTTAAGATTTCCTCCTACTACTATGGCTTACGAGAGCGCATACTTTCCCATCATGAAAAGCTGCAGGTCCTTCTTGCATATGTTGTAGAAAGCTACTTGAGGAGTTGGTCCTCATTTCAGCCATGTTTTGTATCTAGCGTTTTCGAGCCAGAGGTCATTAAGACTCCACCGGGCATGCCGTTTTCTCCCACGCACCAGAAATGTGTGCAACTAGCAAGACACGGTAATGTGCTCAGAGTAGGCTTACTTCATAGCTAAGCCATAGAACACCACCGATCCAGCGGTTGGTCTGTTCATCAGGGTATGTCTGCTGATCACATGCCGCTAAAGAAGCAAACCCACTCTGAGCAGCAGTGAGGCTTTCTGAGACTTCATTAAAGGCAAAATGATCACTCTCTATGTTTTGCCTTTAACTTAACAATATTAAATTGAGGTTTTTAATCAAACTGCTAGAGTTCTTCTTGTTACAAAGCTGAGCAGTTAGAATATTAAGCACTTTCAAGGACTTAATACAAAAATTAAGCACTTTCCCAACTTTGAGAACACCTTGTTAAAATTCAAGCAATTTCAAAGATTCAAAGCACCTGTACTAACCCTGTATCACAGAGTTCTTTGGAAGCTTCAGGAGGACAGGTTCATGAGCTTTAAGAACAATGCTAGCTGTATTATAAAGAACAGAAAATGGTGATCATTGCAATAGAAATTATGTAGCTTTGATTGTTATTTTAAACCCTGTGTGGAAATTCGTCTATATTACTGTCTTGTGCAATAATAGGCTTGGTTTGGCTTAGTGCCAAAGGCGCTAACAAAGTTTGCAATTTAGATCAATATTACCAAGTCGGGGCACCACCTGATTATCAGGAATTAATAGCCAAGCTCTCCATTTCTGTCAGTCATTGTTTTATGAATACCTCAAGCAGCAAGTACTGCACACATATGTGCAGTACGCACAAACAACCTATCTCCAAAATATAAGGATTTTTGTCAAAATAATTCAACTCCTAGTTAGAATAATATAGTTAAACCCTGTAACCAGAGTAATAACTAATAACATTTAACAAAACTACAACGTACAGATTAAAATGATGAAAAAAAGTGATATACTATGAAAAACTGGGACACATGAATGAACCATGATTAATAAAATGATGCAATGACATCACAGTCCAATGTGAATATGTTTGTTTAAGAACCAAGGTTTATTTAAGGAATTTGAACTCAAATTAGATTTAAAACTAATTAAGAACAACAATTTGTATGTGTTCAAACAACCATTTCACCTAAGACGTAATGATGTCAGAGTTAGTGGTTCAGTTATGAACAAAACAAATAGCTTCATCGGAGACACCATATCTTCTTGGGAAGTCTTCGGCTCAGAATCTTTTCTAGAGAAGCTCTGAAAGGAAGGTTAAGGCAGTTAGTCCAGCGAGATCAAGGATGCTCACACATGTGGTTCCCCCGGTGCAGCCAGTGGATGGTTGCAGAAAAGAGGAAAAGATGCTGGGTTAAATGTGCATTCTGGGATTCAGTTTTACCAGTCTTTTGTTTTCTGCATATGTGGTTCAGTTGTGGTTCCATCCCATGGCTGGCCCAATAACTGTAATTCACTACCGTGAACAATTTCCATTTTTCTTATGAGTAATCTCACAGTCCATCCAGTATATTAGGATGACATTACAGTACATTATTTTCAATCTTTGGCTGTTAATGTGGCCACGAACAGACTCATGGCAGTCTACATTTGTTATATTCACAAATGAAATTACAAAAACTGTCCAAACAGTGACCTGCAAAAAATGTTGTTCTGAAAAACCAGAATAATTATTAGTAATTGTCTACCTTATCATTATAGCCTTAATCTCACCATTTTACCAGTACATGTTTTTAGAGCAATACACAACCACATGCTTGTCTTTCATTACCTCTGTTGTGTACAAAAAATGACAACGACCTGTGTTCTGGCAGAAAATAGCATGATGGAAGGATTTGTCTGCGTCTCTTTATCACCCCCCACCCCTCACCCCCCACCCCTCAACACACATCCCCATCCACTACCGCTCTTTCTATAAATAGACCCAAAAAGAAAATTTTGAAAATCAGTCTATATCCAAATCAACCTGTCAGCAGACTGTGACCATAGGCATCAAAGAATGGTGCATCAAAAGCAATGAAAAATACATCTAAAAACTTTTGTGCAGCCAATCGCCTGTAGTTACAAGGCGCTTCAAAGCCCGAGCGTTACCTCATTTCCTCAGAGATGCTGCAGTTCCAAAACCATTAGCCGAATGTCTGAAAAATATCTATTTTATGTCTGACTTTTATCATGTATAGCTCTTTTATGAGAACAGTCATAGGTCCCTATCCAGAGTGTTGTGTGAAGGTGTAAAAATTATGTAGGATATACATGTGTTTACAAATACAAACTCCAAGTGTTAATTTTGATGAATAAACAAAACAGTCAGACAGAAGAGAAATCAAAGCATTATTACTCTTTTTCTTCAAAACAGCACTAATCCTTTAACTCAGTGACATATCTGCCTTGAGTATGACATATGTAGATTTCCTGCTTTAAGTAAATAAGGCTTCAGCAGAATGATACTGTAGCATTAAAAATTCATCTAACCAGCTCTGTCTTTACTAATGAAGATCCACTCACCTTAGGATGCCGGAGGCTTGAAGGGATCCCTGTTGGACTCACTTTATTTATTCAGCTAATAATTATTTGTCCACTTAGGGGGCATTCACTTTTAATGGTTTCTCAAAATGTGTTTCATTTCTTTATGTTTAGTCCCATTGTTTTTTGATATGTTAACTTGCATTAGGAAATACACTAAAGTGTGACAGCAGCTTTTAAATTCTCCATACTTGAACAGACATGAGGACACTAACCCTAACCCAGGTTTGTTTTTATTAACACCCTGCAGAGCTAACCAAAGATTTTCTGTGGATGTAGGCTGGCTAAAACACCTCCATTTCCAGCACACCTGACGATACTCTGGGACTAGTTCCTCTTCTGTAGATTGAATATATTTCTGGTTGACACTAGTGTGTGTATGGGTTTGTTGTCCTGCTGTACTGTACATATTGGACCATTCAGACACCTCTCTCATGTTACACCACAATGGATCAGTATCAGTTTGTGTTGTGTGTCTGAGCAATGAGGACACCATGTATTGACCAAATCCCACCAGACTTTACTGGTGCCTGCTGGCATAAATTTTTGCACCATTCCCCAGGCCTTCAGTGAACAAATAGCTTTCTGCAACAACTACGAGTTTGACATGATAATAGACCTGTCCAAAATGTCATTGTTGACCACTTTCTTAAAGTACAGAAACATTTTAGAAAAGGCTTAAAATGAGAGTACAGAAAATATTTGACACATATTTGTTGTGCAATACTATTTTTTTTTAACTTTGAAACACTTACACTTCCTTCCAATAAATTTTGCTTTGTGCCGGTGTAAAGACTCAATGTGTACAACCAACTGAAACTAACAATGTCTTAAATTTTGAACCAATTTCTGAAACCATCTCCATGCATAAGGGATTACATCCTCTACTTCTGAATAAGTAATGATGGCCTAGCAGGCTGGGAAACTAATATCCAGAGCAAAGTTTGAGTTCTCATCTAGGAAACATTTTTGATTCTTTTGCCTATAAATGTGAATGTGTGCGTGTGTGCATGTCTGGACAACTAAAGGTTATATTTGCCATTTGTCTGGATTTTGGGAGAGACACCAGGAGACGTGTGTACCACCAGAATACTGATAGCCACTGTGGGGATTCTCAAATATCCACAGCCACAAAGAAATATGTTTATTGAGAGTTTATTTAAATGTCAGAGTGTCTGCCATCTCATTGGGAATCCACATGCATGAACCATGGAAAGAACTGGAATACCTAAAAGCAAATGGCAAAGTTGAGGAACTGAGGGGATTCATCAAACATCAGTCAACTACATTTAAACAGCAAAATTGCCTGGAAATACAGCATCTTTAGAAGAAGCTGATTTAAAAATCCACTACTTTAAAGGATGTAATGATCATGTTTATTTTACTGCTTGTGGGACTCTCCTGCTTTACATTCACCAAGCGCCTTGCAAAAGTATTCACATCGGTTAAAAGTTCAAACCTGCTAAAAACCTTTTTCACATAATGATCCATTACAGTTTTCATAATACACCATCACAAAGTGATGCATAATTAGTCATTTGAAAGGAAAAGCATACATTTATACAAATTTCTTTGATGAAAAAAATCTGAAAGTCGTCAGTATTCAGCCCCTAAAATAAAACCCAGTGTAACCAACTATCTTCACAGTTCTCCTGACTGGTAAACAGAGTCCATCTGTTGTTTCAATAAAGCCATGTAAGTGTTAGGGTTTCAAGTACTAATGGTCTGTTATGCCACAGCATCTCAAGCAGACTCAAGTAAAGAGGACATTGACTACGGCATCTAAAATATCCTTTCTTTCTTTGGTAACCTATTCCAGGCAGGTAGATGTCAATAATTGTGTTCCCCATCAGTCAATGATTATCTGAGGATATGGGTAAGAAGTGTTTCTTTTAAAGATATTTCAGCTTACTTCATGCCTTACAGGTTTTATTTAAGTTATTTCTTGATTCAAATCCTGATCGGGCAGTAATCAAAACCAGGCGTGCCTTTTGAAGTCTAACTCATCTTTCACAATCATTTTGTTGAATTAACACTAGAACTCCCAGGGCTGTCAATTTGACGGTTTTGAAAGTTTGACATGCCATAACTCTGGTTTATTAAAACTCTTATCTTCTTGACTTTTTCTAAACCTGTGTCTTGTGTATCCCTATGTCTCTATTTAAAAAAAAATAAAGTAAATAAAAGATCTAAATATTTCTACCTCTAACTACCACAGCCGCTATTTTGATGGCCCAATTATTTACATTGATTTTCTTTTCCCACGGTTGAGTATACGCGCGAGCGTTGCCTAGCAACCGCCACTCTAGAACACACTCTGAGAAGGAGATTGTTGGCATCCCCCAAATGGCTTCCAGAAGGATATGTTCTGCTCAAAAAGCATTGGAAATGCTTAAAAAATTACATGATTGTGATTCTGGGTCGAGAGGGATTCTGACGCCTCTTGGTCAGCATTCAGTTCCAGTGACAGCAGGTCAGAGAGTGAGCATCCTCCGGCTAAAAAACACGAGTCGTCCCATTAGCAGGAGGTTGTGGCGCATTATTTCAAGGTAGTAATAAACCATCCTATGTAACGATTTTATCATTTTAGGTTATAGTTTACAGATTAGTAAACTAATAATATATAAATTATAGCAACAGTGCAACAATCAGCGCAGATTCAGAGACAGGGAGACGAGCCGGTGCCCAGCTACAAACCTAGTAAACCAGCTCACTGGCAGGAGAGAAACTAAAAACCAAGGTACTGATAATGGAAAAAAAAATAAACAATAAGTTAGGTCATAGATATAGTAGCCCAGTAACAACAATCTATTCTGCACTTTACAGCGTTTTCATCGCAAGACGAGCGCACACTTTGGAAAGAGGAGGAGATAGGAAAGGATGGCACTGTGTGGACAGTGGTAGGGGAGGAAGAAAGTAGAGGGAGGCATCAGAGCCAGAACACATTGACAGAGTGCCTGATCCAAGATGCCCAGACCGCTTTCCTCTGCTTGGTGGATGCCGAAATGCTCATCCACGTTCAGGGCTGCAGTGTGGCTGAGGCCAGCAGAGTTTTATGAAATGATTTCTCCTCGGACATGAGTGTGGATGAGCTAAAGGCATTTTTAACATTAGTTTATGTCCGCGAAGTGAAAGGGGCGTAACATGGAGCTGTCCAGTTTTTGGTCAGATTAGTAAAGCTTTTTTTTTTTTAAATGTATCAAATTGACGGGCTTGGGAGTTCTAGTGTTAAAGAGGTGGTGATTACTTTTTCACATAAGGCCAGGTTGGCTTAGATGGCACTTTTCCCTCTGCTTGATAATAATATTTGTTTGATGAAACATATAAGTCAGATAAAAAAGCAAAGCCAGAAAAAGTTTGCAAGGTGAGAAAAAACTTCCTTACAGCACTGAATTTGTGGTGGAAAAGTGTCACCTTGAACAATCAAGGTAAAACATGGTGGTGGTAGTAACATGCTGTGATAATGCTTTTGTTCAGCTGAGACATGGAAGCTGATGGGAAGATAAATGAAGCTAAATACACGGCACCTGCTAATGGCTGCTAAAGGCTTGACACTAGTATGAAGATTAACCTTGGAATGGGATAGATCAAAAAATATTCATGCGTGGAAAAAGTCCAGCACTAGATCCAGTTGGTGAGGCAAAACTTTCTATCAACCACTTTCTATCCAATTTCCCCCTTTCTGTTAAATACAACACAGAATATGAGGTTATTGAGAAACCTAAGTGAAGCCATCGTAAAATATCCTTATGTGGTTTACATAAAATGTAAACCTTTAAGGCAATCTTTGAATTTTGTGCTTCAGGAAACATTTTTTAAGGTTTTAATAACCTTGAAAAAATCTACATTCAGCTTGTCAATGCAAGCTGGATGCATTAGAGAATGCATCATTCTCTAAATGATCATTTTCTCAAGATGGCGCTGACGATGGCAGCCTCGGAGCTTCGCTCTCTCTTTGTGTTCGTATTTTGTGTGTTTTTATGTTTTTTGAGCCACAGTTCTTTGGTGTCGGGCCACAATCCTGTGGTCTCATTCAGTAGAGAGGAACTTCTCAACATCAGAGAGTCCTCTCTTGGGATTTTTTCACCATCTTTCATTGATCCGAGGATCACTGAGCTC
>JAHUTJ010074007.1:0-43868 GCA_036250325.1 Characodon lateralis
CAAGAAGTACAGTCTGCTCTGTCCCTTCTTGTAGATGGCTTCACAGTTGCATCTCCACTCTAGTCTGTTGTCCCGGTGAACACCGAGGTATTTATATTCCTCCACCACCTCCACTTCTTCTCCCACGATAGAAATAGTTTTTGACTTATTCCTGTTTCTCTTAAAATCTACAATCATCTCCTTTGTTTTAGTCACGTTCAAAATGAGATGATTGTTTCCACACCATGCCACAAAGCGGTCCACCAGCTCCCTGTACCCAGCTTCTTGTCCATCTCTGATCCACCCCATGACTGCAGAATCATCTGAGTACTTCTGCAGGAACATCTGTTTTTCTGAGGATAAAAACGTTATGTATTCCGCCATGCCCCTCACTGTTTTCATCACAACTTACAGACTAATGCTTGGAACAATCCCATCAATCCATTGTCTTTACCTGCTTAGCTGTGCATCATCGCAGGGGGACTGGTGTAAATCTCCAGTGGCCTTTGGACGAGAGGCGGGAGATACCCTGGACAGGAAGTCAGTCCATCACAGGGCAACAAAGCACACACTCCTAAGGGCAATTTAACAGGCACCAATTAATCTGCCATGCATGTTTTCGGACTCTGGAAGCGGGAGTACCTGGGAAGAACCCTTGCATGTATATGGAGAACATGCAGACCTCATATAGAGAGACCTTGTTCAGGATTTTAACTCAAGGCAACAGTACTAACAACTACGCTACTGTGCAGCACCTTGAAAAAGCTTATTTCTTTAGTGATCACCTGGAGATGCTTGGAGATGTTATTTTCTACCCCTATGCTAGCTTGTTCTTCTGTTTTAGAAATATATACAATATACATTTAATTATACTTTGTGTACTGATGACAGAAACAACTGTCTTAAACAGGAGGCTACTAATGGAAAAGGCGACATTGGAAAGATGGAAGGAGGAAAGAAAGACAAGGCAAGCTCCAAGCTGTCTGTGGAGCGAGTCTACCAGAAGAAGACTCCTCTAGAGCACATCCTTCTGCGTCCAGACACATATGTTGGTTCCCTGGAGCCTGTCACTCAGGTAAGCTGGTGATACACTGCTTTTTTACTGACTTTCAGAATTATCTCTTAGTTCACCAACATATCTATAGTAATTCCCAAAGACCAGAGTCTGTTACTTCAGTCAGCACTAACCAATAGGGAGACGCCTTGCATGGTTCCTCCTCAGCTCAGGATGTTCTCAGCACTGAAAATTCCTGTTTTTTGTATTTAGATAACTTTTTGTTTGATTAAATAATAAAAAGACAAATTTCCCTCCATAGTAAATCACCCAAATAATGACCACTTCATTCAATTCAATTCACCTGAAATAGTTACAATCTATAACAGCGTAGAGAACTTTTACAGAACCTTTAGACCGGCTTCCTGTTAATATCTCAGCTATGTTTTGGAGCAGCCTATAAACCTATTGGCCTGAAGATGATGAATTCCTCCGGCCGTTGTCCAAAATGATTTGGTGCTGCCACCAGAAGAGTTGTGTGTTTTCTGTGACCTCCAATGCTGTCGATGTTTGAACTCTTTCAGCCAATGTGGGTCTTTGATGAAGATGTTGGAATGAACCAGAGGGAAATCACTTACGTTCCTGGGCTGTATAAAATCTTTGATGAAATTCTTGGTAAGTGGACCTGACCTGATTATTTCTTGCTCAGGGTTATCCTCCCAAACTGAAATGCTAGCCCACATATATGTAGTCCGTCACGTGTGTGTTGGCAGCATTTGGAACGTCTGAGCTCATCTCTGTTGGCCTGACTAGACTGTAACAATATAAAAATTGTATTTATTAATATTATTATGGTTATCATGTTAAAATGTGTTACACATACACAAAAAATATTAAAGGCTAAAAGTCACTCACAAAGGGTAAAGCCAGCTGCAAAAATGTATTTGTCAACAAAATTATTGTTATTATTATTGCTATGTTTGTTATTTTGCTGTCTCAGTCCATCTGCTGTTTTGACGCTTTCAATTAAGTAGTCATCAAACTGTTTTAGACATAAACCTCATGTAGTTCATCAGTCCTGTAGAGTTCAGGTATATCTTTTATTTGAATCATCAAATTTGAATATTGTGAAAAAGGTCAAACTCATCTTATATAGATTCATTAAACATAAAGTGAAAAATCTCAGCATCTTGTCATTTTAAATATTATTGCTTACATATAATAAAATCCAAAAATATAACATCTCAAAATGTTAGAATATTGTGAAAAAATTCAATATTGTAAACTCATGGTGTCACACCCTAATCAGAATCAGCTTTATTGCCAAGTTCGTACAATCAAACAAGGAATTTGACTCCGGTACACTTTGCTCTCTGGTTTTTGTTTTTTGCATTACAGAATATACATATTTACAATGTACAATATACACATATATAATAAAAAAGTGCATTTGCAACATCTGTATGCTGCAAATCAACTAATAAACTGAAACACACGCAAATGTTTCATAGGCTTCTTAATCAGAGGTGTCCAAAGTAGCTTTTCTCAGATGAAAGTAATGTTTCATTTGGAAATCAACGTCCCAGAGTCTGGAGGAAGAGTGGAGAGGCACAGAATCCACGTTGCTTCAAGTCCAGTCTTTCTTTACGGAGGTGCTGATTTTATTTTCCAGCAGGACTTGGTACCGGCCCACACTGCCAAATGTACCAAAAGCTGGTTCACTGACCATGGTGTTACTGTGATTGGCCAGCAGACTGGCCTGACCTGAACCCCATAGAGAATCTGTGGAGTCTTGTCAATGGAAGATCAGAGACACACGACCCAACAATGCAGATGACCTGAAGGCAGCTATCAGAGCCACCTGGCGTCAGATTTTATTTAAGCTATGAAAAGCTCTCTCCCATTCTCAGCAGCTGTTGATGCTGCTGCCGTGGGAGGAGTTACCTTTCAGCACCAGTGACCCTGTCATTGACTCCACAGTGGAAACGCTTAACAAAGCGGTCAGGTTAAATGAAAGTTCTGGGGAAAAATCCCAGGTCTTGGAAAGTCATGGTGTCACACCACGCTTGAATATCAACACAGTGATGTGGAGGAAATCTAGAAGATGTGGTCGTTGTCACGTGGTTGAATGAACAGCACTTAAACAGTGATAATAAAATGTGGATTTTTACAGTACAAAGTCTAAACTAGCTGGGAGCCTTCAGGCTGGTACATAATAGAAACTCATGTGATTGTGATGGTATTGGTAAATGGTGCCAATATCATCCCTGTTTTCTTCCCTCCCCTTTTTCTCATTCTCCTGTCATCACGATGCCTCCAACTCTCTGACGTGAAGCATCTTGGGCCCCATCCCCTGTCTCAGGTGTAGCCATCTGATGCAGTCATTGTCGTTCAAAAGGCTAAATCTACTTGTTGTCCTTCATGGATTCCTGATATTTAGAATATAGTAGCCAACAAACATAACGTTGCATTCCGAACATTCTTTTGCTTTATTCATTTTACACACACTGACCCTGTGATGGGGGTATATATTTGGAGCCCTACACAGGGCTTAAATAACCAATGTTATATTACCCCTTATGGAAAGGACCAAATAATGCTTGAGTTGCGTTTCCATCCTGTCTGGAGTTGTGCATTAATGCATGAACTTGTGTTTTTTAGCAGGTTTCAGACCAATATTTCAGTCTTAAACAGCTGATTGCTTGCAGTGAATGCAGGTGACTGTTGTTCTCAGCCCTCTTTGACTCTAAAAGCTTGATGTTTTATTCCTCTGACAGTCAATGCAGCAGACAACAAACAAAGGGACAAGAACATGACATCCATCAAGGTCAACATTGACCCGTGAGTATAGTCATTACTTATTTTATTAATACAGACTGCTGTGCCGACATGAGTGTGAAAACGAGGGTGATATTTGGGCAGCGCTGTTTGTTGCAGGAA
This sequence comes from Characodon lateralis, assembly GCA_036250325.1. NCBI lineage: Eukaryota > Metazoa > Chordata > Actinopteri > Cyprinodontiformes > Goodeidae > Characodon > Characodon lateralis. Next base: position 3,914 of record JAHUTJ010074007.1, read on the forward strand.
AACTCTTTTGCTCCTCGGGGTTCTGACATCTGTCAGTCAGCTGTGATGGCTTGGCTTGTTCAATAACTGTAATAACTGTCACTGCATGGCCTGACAGGTGTTTCAACATCTCGCTGTCTCTTCAGCTGCCAGCTAAATAATCTTATTGATCCTGTCTCGCCCTGCTCTGCTGTTCATGTGGTTACAAAGAGATGATCAAACGTCTTTGCCTGCCTGGTGGCGGCGCACACTTCCATGTGCCAGAGAAGATTGTTTTTATAAAAACAACATGTTTTCCTTTTTATAGTAATACAATTTTTAGCCAGAGACATTATGAAACGGTTATAAAAAAAGATCTGATCCCTAATTACTCAGCTTTCCACATCGGCCCTGCAGCCATGACCTGGTTTTATCGAACAGTGCGTGTTTTTTTTTTTGTTTTTTTTTTTTGCTGTAAAACAAAATACAGGCAAAACGTACAAAAGTGCAGCATATCCATTTGATTTTGCTTCAAAAATGCATTTTAAATATTAAAAAAATATTTGTATAGTTTTATTCTCATGCAATAAATAGTTGTTGACTATGGAGTGAAAGTTGATTAGATCTGACCCAGGTTCCAGCGTCTTTCTTTGGGCTCCGTATTAGCATCTGACTTCTGAAAAACAACTATAAATGTTTTTGCAGCTCGCTGAATAAACCTCAGAGCTTTATGTTATGTTTATGGTAACGGTTCCAGAGGATTATATTGAAAAGCAAAACTCTGCAATGGATCATTGATAATGTAAATAGGCTTTGATTTTTATTCTGCCTTCATCAGTGACTCTAACACCATATGCATCTGGAACAATGGGAAAGGCATTCCTGTGGTAGAGCATAAGGATGAGAAGATGTATGTTCCAGCACTCATCTTTGGCCATCTGCTCACCTCCAGCAACTACGATGATGAAGAAAAGAAGGTCACAGGTAAGAAGTGCTCACCAGAAGATCAGTCAGTTGTTCCAGTTCATTCCTTGTATTAAACAAGCCGTTTAATTCATTAGTCCGTTCATCCAGATCTCTACAAAAACACTTCAAACATCCAAGAACATTCTTTGTATAAATACTTTGTCAAATGTACAAACCAGTTCAAGGTAACTTTATTGATAACTGTAGATAGATTTGTTTTGCAGCTGTTCAAAACATTCATACATTCTATGAAATAGAACAGAGCTCAAAGTGCTCTGAGTATCAAACCAGGACACAGAAGAAAAGAGCAAGACTTCAAATAGGAGAAATAAATATGGCAGAAATTAAATCAGTGGGTAGAAACCCATCATACCAAAATAATCTAGACTTTATAAAATAAAGTCAATCCATTAAAATCCAGTCAGAGTAGCAGGATCATTTCAGCTTGTTCAGTTTGGGAACCAAGTTGTTTTCGACATGTCGGGACTAAGGCTGCAGGTCTTAATGCTCAATTCCGATTTTTTGGTGAAATACGATTTTTTTTTTTGCGTGGTCGTTCACATTTCCAAATATATGTGACTTGTAGTGATCTCCTGTGTGAACGCATTCATACAACTCAAGTGTCCCACGTGCGCCCTAGACGACGCAATGACGTCACAATGTGGCAAGCGTGCTTAGTGTTTGCGAAAGTAAATAAATGTTGGACTATATCTTGCGAGTTTTAAGTTGTTTTCCAACTGGAGCCAGCACATTAACAACCATGTCCGCCATGGTTGTTGCTTTTTTTCCCGCTTCTGCGTAGCAAGACCCAGGATAGTGACGTTTGTCGAGTATCAATGACGTACAGGTCGGATGAATGCGACCTGGCTGTACAGACACAGGTCGCATTTGAAAAAATCAGATACGTATCGGATTTAGGACCACATATCCAAGTGGGTCACATTTGATAAAATCGGATCTGTGTTGTTCATACTGTCATGAAAGGTTTGGATACAGGTCGCATACGGGCAAAAAAAAATCGGATTTGGGTCACTTCAAGCTGCAGTGTGAACGTAGCCTAAGAATCTTCCTCCAGAGGTCTGGAGGCTGGGACACACGGTCTTGTAACCTGCAGTAGATTGAGGTCACCACCAGGTGTGTCTCTGGAGTACTGAATTCTGGCCTCACGAGCTACACCGGTGACTTCACCTGCGCACAACAGGTTGTCCAGCTGACTTATCAGGAAACACAGGCCAGCCAATAAGAGTGTTATTGTTTTCCACATTGTTTTCGGTTTGAAAATGACACTTCTTCCATGTGCATGGCTGGAAGAAGTGTCATATAGGCCTTGACATAATTTTGTTGATCTAGTAACTCTTAGCTTTCCCTTTATGTTCCGGTCTGTCTGTCTTGCTGTTCTTGGATATCCCAGCATGCAGTTGAAACACTAGTCATTAACCTAAAGGAAAGCAGGTGACAAACTTTTTTTGGAGGTTTTGTCTACACAGAGTTAATTAGAACCGTATTGTAAAGGACTGATCAGGTATAACATGGACCAGTATGAGCCCCCTGACTGGTCCTGATCTCTACAGCTCTACATGCAACAAACCACAATATACTGTGTATTCTTACACCTTTCTGTCAGAATAAGCATTTGGAGCTACAGCAGGTCATCTGTTGTACACGATGAGACTTCCAAATTTATGGTCTAACCATGTTTTCACTGAATTTAAAGTAAAAGGGTCTTTGTGTACAATAGAGGCCGATGATAGCAGATCTGTTTTTATCCTGTAGATTTGCCCCATTCTGTTTTTGTCTCACTTATTGCATGTATTGGATTTTTGTAGAACTTCAGGTTTCGTTCAGTTCAGCCTTTCTGACTCTGATTTGTGTCTAGGTGGAAGGAATGGGTACGGTGCCAAACTCTGCAACATCTTCAGTACTAAGTTCACAGTGGAAACTGCCTGCAAGGAGTACAGACACAGTTTCAAACAGGTGAGCTGGATCTTCATGTCCGTAACCCTGGAGGGGAGGGATGCGAGGGACGAGAGAGCGTTGTTAACCCAGTCACTCTTTCTAAATATAAAATACACTATTGAACTATAGGAATCACAGACTCCAGCTTCAGCCTCTGCGCTCAAATGAGAGATGAGTTCAAATGATGTTGTTAAAGTATAGTACTTTTTTTTTTTTTTTGCAACTGTTCTGAGATAGAGGTTAAAGCAATCACAGGTGACCAGGACCATTGAAAATTCACTGATCTGCTCAGATTTCACAGAGTTTTAATACTTTTTTGGCCATCCTTTATCTAACTCACATTTTGATACAAGATCTTCCCCAGTGTGTTTTGCTGTGTGAGTGAAGTAACTGCTGTGTTTGTAGGCCTGTGATATGCTGTCAGACCTCAGGTAAGACCATTCTCATCACAGCTGCTGGTGTCACTGGGGGTTCTCCTTTCCACAGTGTGTGGGATGTGGACAAACTGCACATCGTCAGCCACGGGTTTAGAGGAACTGTGCACATTGAAGCCTTTACAGTTTTAACATGCTGCGTTAGCAGAAACAGCACTTGTGTGTTACTGTGTGTGACCCTCCTCAGACATGGCAGAACAATATGACCAAGACATCTGAGCCCAAGATCAAATTCTTTGACGGGGAAGACTTCACCTGTGTGACGTTCCAACCAGACCTAGCCAAGTTCAAGATGGAGAAACTGGACAAAGATATCATAGCACTTCTCACCCGCAGAGCATATGATGTAGCCGGCTCCTGCAGAGGAGTTAAAGTCTCACTGAATGGCAAAAAGTTACCTGTGAGTCTCCCTCTCCACATCTTTTATCTTGTATTTCATGTTCACAAGCAAAATAATGCTATTATTTCCATTTTTTTCCCCTGAAGAATGACATGAAATCGTTTTTCCCAACTAATGGCTAAACATAACCTACTTTGTCCGTGCTGTATCTGTTTTCTGGTTCATTAAAGGTTAATGGCTTCCGCAGCTATGTGGATTTATATGTAAAGGACAAACTGGATGAGACGGGCGTCCCCTTGAAGGTGATCAACGAAACAGTGAATGATCGATGGGAGGTCTGCCTCACCATGAGCGAGAAAGGATTCCAGCAGATCAGCTTTGTAAACAGCATTGCCACAACAAAGGTATGTAGATCTCAGACTGAAAGCTGGAAAAAATAAAAGGTGTATTAACAGTGAGACTGTGTGTGTTTCAGGGCGGCAGACACATTGACTACGTGGTGGAGCAGATTGTGGCGAAGCTTATAGAAGTGGTGAAGAAGAAGAACAAGGCTGGAGTGTCAGTGAAACCCTTCCAGGTGGTTGACCAAAGAATTTAGGAAATTGAAGACTTCCTTTTTAAAACGGTCTAACCATCTTTCTCATGTGGGTCTCAGGTGAAGAACCACATCTGGGTTTTTGTGAATGCGCTGATCGAGAATCCAACTTTCGACTCCCAGACCAAGGAGAACATGACACTCCAGACCAAGAACTTTGGGTCCAAGTGTCCTCTGTCTGACAAGTTTATCAGAGCTGTGAGGACAGTTTCCTTTCGTTTCAGTTCTACACGCCTTTTATTTACTGTTTAGACCTGGAAGCAACTCCTTTTTGTCCCCCACAGGCCACCAACTGTGGGATTGTGGAGAGCATACTGAACTGGGTGAAGTTCAAAGCTCAGACACAGCTGAACAAGAAGTGTTCATCTGTGAAATACAGCAAGATCAAAGGCATCCCCAAGCTGGATGACGCCAATGATGCAGGTGTGATTAATACAAAGATCAGCTGTAGTCTTTTCTAATTCACCAGCATTGCTTGACCTTGTCCTTTTCAAAGCAAATCCCAAATCTGGAGCACTGAGTGCAGAGCCAACCCTTTTTTACACCAGAACTTCATTAAAACTCTGTTAATCTCCACAGGATACTTCGTGTCTTTGTGTTTCATTTTTAGGTGGCAAACACTCCTCTGACTGCACTCTGATCCTCACTGAGGGAGACTCAGCCAAGTCTCTGGCTGTGTCCGGTCTGGGAGTCATCGGTCGGGATCGCTACGGAGTGTTCCCACTGAGAGGGAAGATCCTGAATGTGCGAGAAGCAACTCACAAACAGGTGGGGGATCCAGTGGTGACACTTGTGAAATAAAATTCAGTGGGGGTGGATCAGAGTGATTTAGTTCTAGTTGTTAAACGCTAACATAGTGTGACAGTGGCCAACAAGTTGGGAAAAACCTTTTTATAGATATTTGTAGGTCTTTCTTTGTCATGTCAGCATCGTTGTGAATCTATCTGGACTACAAAGACAAAAGAGGGACAGCGCCGTAGAATCTAAATAAGGTTCTTGTTCTTACCGAATAACAGTTCAACAAACGTGGAAGTGATGCTTTAAGTCTGTGTCTCCAAGGGGTCATGTCTGACAGATAGTACCTGCTGCAGCTCAGGCATTGGCTACCACTCCAAAGATGCAGTCTAGAACATCCTAAACCGCGAAATTAAAGAAAAACTGTAAACAACACATTAAGAGGGTTATAAAATCTGATGTTTTCATCCACCTCTTCTGCCCTATGGAGACAGGAACAAACCAGGACACTGAACACCACAACCGCTAGATTTACTGAATGGAAACAACCGAGACACAGGGCAACGTCTAGGTTTACTGTATGATATGCAGTACATTGGATCACATTAGATACATTTAGCACTAATAACAAAGCCTGACCCCGCAAGAAACATTTCCTACAACTCGACCCTTTTGTTTTAAAAGAGTCCTCCTTTACTTGAGGATGTTTTATTTGACTGAATCCAGCATTCATTTCATCAAACTAGTTGTTGTGTTTCTACCTGGTAGCGTTATAAGCCTCTTTTTCTTGGAGTCATTTCTAAAAGCAACCAGCTCACAGTCAGATTAGATCTGGTCCAGAATGAACAACACTAGAAGCTGGGTCCAGTGTCGTTGGTCCTTCTAGCACATTCTGAATAATACTTTTCTTCAGTATTGTATAAAATGATATGCTCAACATAGTAGCAGGAGTGAGCAGTAGACTGGAAATCCAACAAAACAAGTTGCCAGGCAGGTTAAATGTAAAAACAGTCATATTAAATAGAAATGCATGCTTAGACAGGAATAATCAGAATGACGTTATGAGCATCTAACGTGTTCTTTCTGTTTACAGATAATGGAAAATGCCGAGATAAACAACATCATCAAAATAGTTGGGTTGCAGTATAAGAAGAGCTACGATGACCCAGAATCTCTGAGGACTCTGCGCTACGGCAGGATCATGATCATGACGGATCAGGTGACCTGCCTCATGGACTCACTGCTGCTGGAAGGTTAATATCAGCCCTGGAAGTAGCTAAAACATGTGTTGTCTTCTGATAGGATCAAGATGGCTCCCACATCAAAGGTCTGCTCATTAACTTCTTCCACCACAACTGGCCCTCCCTGCTGAAACACACATTCCTGGAGCAATTTATCACACCTATTGTGAAAGTAAGACGGTAACAGACATAAACATGCACTAATGCATTTACCTTTTGATTAGACCTGCTGATACGACTGCAACATTCAGCCTTATGTACACTGTAGCTTTTGTTGTGTACTTCCGAGCCTGTTAACAGAACCCTGCTGCTGAATAACTGATTTCTGGTCTGCAGGCGACCAAAAACAAACAGGAGCTGGCCTTCTACAGCCTTCCAGAGTTTGAAGAGTGGAAGAAACAAACAGAGAATTTTAAAACCTGGCATATAAAGTACTACAAAGGTTTGTTACTTTTATCTTTAATTAGAACATTTATTCATATGTTTTTTTAATGTCAATCTCCAACCCGTGCTTCAGGTTTGGGTACAAGCACAAGCAAAGAGGCAAAGGAATACTTTGCAGACATGGAGAAGCATCGGATCACCTTCAGATATAACGGTGCTGAGGATGATGCTGCCATCACTCTGGTAAGTTCAGGAACAGGTTAACAGCGGGTTATACCATTAAACCATTGTTTGGTACCACTGGGCTCTTTAAAAGCAGCACCTTTTTGCTATGAGCTAGTTGAACCTGTGGGGGTGACTGTCTGTCCAGGCCTTCAGCAAGAAGAAGACGGACGACAGGAAGGAGTGGCTGACTAACTTCATGGAGGACAGACGTCAGAGGAGGATGCACGGCCTGCCAGAGGTTGGTAGCATCACTCAGCTGTTGTGTGAGAAAGTTCTATTAACTATATGGATAAAAACCCACCGGGTTTTAACTGTGTCTGATGAAGGTGAAAATGTGTTTCTTTGTTAGAAAAAACTACCTGGCTTTAACAATTATTGACTTTTTTCAGCAATACCTTTATGGAACTCAGGCCAAACATCTCTCATACAACGACTTCATCAACAAAGAGCTGATTCTGTTCTCCAACTCGGACAACGAGAGATCCATCCCATCCTTGGTCGATGGTTTGTAAATGTTCTGTCTCTGGGCTTTAAAATAATGTACAACACACAGGATCATGCGTGTTCATCTGCACATATGTGCTTTTCCAGGCTTAAAACCGGGTCAGAGGAAGGTGCTGTTCACTTGCTTGAAGCGGAATGACAAGAGGGAAGTGAAGGTGGCTCAGCTGGCAGGTTCTGTGGCTGAGATGTCTGCCTACCATCATGGAGAGGTACAGTCAACAAGGGTTATGCAGTGCCTTGCAACAGGACTCATAACCCTTCTTCACACTTGATTTCTGTACAACCACCAACTTTAATGTATTTTATTCAGATTTTAAGGCACAGACCTACTCAAAGGACTGCAGATCTATGAAGCAGAAGGAAAATGGGCCGTAGTTTTCAAAGTATGAGCACCTTCTTCCACATGTATCTGGTGGCCTGCAGTAAACTGTAGAGGAGGGGGTGAGCACCACCCTTAGAAAATGTAGGGGAAAGCTGGCTTTCATCTTCTGGCTTTCCTTCACCAGATCTTTGCTTCCTGCCTCTCTTCCTTAAAGGCAGGAGTTTTAGACTAATAGTTGTTTTGATAAGATTCTCTTGCCTGGGATGTGGCTCACTGCAGCTCCTCCACTGCTTCTCTGATTAATGCGGCCTTTGCCTGGGCTGTCAGGTTATCTTGGTAGGTTTGCCATAATCTTGCCATGTTCAGATGACGGACTGACCCGCAGGGATCAGGGATATTATACATGCTTGAATGCATCCAGATGTGGAAATGGGCCGCTCTGAATAGAATGTCATTGATGACTTGTTCATTAAAGACTTAAAAAGTGGAACTTGGAAGCATGTAAGTGTAGATATTGTTTTAGAACCTAACTCTGCTTTAAACTTCTCCACTACTTCCTCCCTGGCTTGTCTGCTGGGTTCCTTGATCTTCATGATGCTACTTGTTCTCTAACAAACCTCTCAGGCCAGAATTCTGTTGCACACAGGCAGACTTTATAGAGTTATGCCCCTCAAGGTGGCAGCATGGTGGAGTAGCTCTACTTTCATTCTGATATATTCTTTCTAAAAACTTTAATTCCTCTTTTTGTGAATAAAAATTGTTTTATCCTCCTCAGTATTGGATACTGTGCAGCTGGAAGGATGTTTGCTGATAACATTCTCCTTTTGGACATTTTGTTATGATGTGTAACCATAGCAACACATTGTTTTTTACAGCCAGGAGCAGCTGATAGACATGTCAGAAGCTTAAATAATACCTCAACAACAGCCCCAAATCCCAGATGTATTGAAAAGGAGGCTGTGGATGCAGAGCACAAGAAATACGTTCCATCAATTTTTGATGTGAGATCGTTGCAAAACAAGCTGGATGATCTCCAAGCCCTTAGGACTCTGCCAGAGTATCAGGAATGCAGTATCCTGTGTTTCACTGAGACATGGCTGCAGGATAACATCCCAACTCTGTCCGTCTCTGGGGCTTTCTGACCGTACGAGCAGACTGAGATTTAAATAATCAGTGATTAATTAAAGCTCAACAAGCTGATAAAGAAGGCTGCCTCTGTTCTGAGGACTCCTCTGGAACCTCTGGAGATCATTGTGGAAAGACGGATTCTTCATAAAATGAAGAACATTATGGAGAACCCTGAGCATCCTCTTCATGAGACTGTCCTACAACAACAGTGTCTTCAGCCAGAGGCTTCTTCAGATCTGCTGTAAGACGGAGCGCTACAGGAGATCCTTCCTGCCCACAGCCATCAGCATCTACAACGGCTCTTTGAGGAAACCTTCATAATATGAGCTACAACANTCAGTCAGAGGCTTCTTCAGATCTGCTGTAAGACGGAGCGCTACAGGAGATCCTTCCTGCCCACAGCCATCAGCATCTACAACGGCTCTTTGAAGAAACCTTCATAATATGAGCTATAACAACATTTGAATTCCCTTCGTGATTAATAAAGTATTTTTGAATTGAATTGAATTGAATCCTTGTACGGGGTTGCACGGTGGCGCAGTTGGTAGCACTGTTGCAGCCAGAAGGTCCTTGGTTCGACTCCTGGCTGGGGTTCTTTCTGCATAGAGTTTGCATGTTCTCCCCGTGCATGCATGGGTTTTCGCCGGGTACTCCGGCTTCCTCCCACAGTCCAAAAACATGACTGTTAGATTAATTAGTCTCTCTAAATTGCCCTTAGGTGTGAATGAGTGTGTGCTTGGTTGTTTGTCCTGTGTGTCTCTGTGTTGACCTGCGATGGACTGGTGACCCGTCCAGGGTGGACCCCACTTCTCGCCCATAGACTGCTGGAGATAGGCTCCAGCTCCCCCGTGACCCACTATGGAATAAGCGTTATAGAAGATGAATGAATGAATCCATGTAATAATTGAGTTCTGAATGCTTTGGAGATTTTTATTTGTAAGTAATTTCATAATCAGTCACCTATCCTTCCACTGCGCAGTAATGCTCTACTTGTTGGTTTATTACAAACCTCTAATATAAAACATTGAAATTTGTGTAACGTTACAAAATTCTTCTCTTTTGCCATCTTTGCCTCTCAGTGATAAAATGTGGATCAGCTCTGCAGTAATAGTTGGAGTTTATTAACATGATGTTGTCAGAAGGCTTCTTATAGTCATTGTGTTTAATTTGGGACAAATGAGCAAATAGAAAGTTACAAATATTTAACAGCAGTCAGTTCCCTGCTGAACTCTTGCTGTTTGTGCTCCTGATACACTGCATTATCAGACTAACCTTTTAGTCATTTTAGATATGTTAATATTAATATGTTGGAGATGTTAAAGCAGCTTGAGATAACTCCTATCCATGCCTCTGCAGAAACATGAACATAAAAACATGAGCATGGGTCAGAACCCATGACTAGCCTTTGTTCTGTACTTTTGCTCACTAACTCGGCTTCATTTACTTCCTGTGTGTCTTGTAGCAAGCTCTCATGATGACCATAGTGAATTTAGCCCAGAACTTTGTGGGGAGCAACAATGTGAACATCCTGCAGCCTCTGGGTCAGTTCGGTACCCGCATCAATGGAGGCAAAGATGCTGCCAGCCCCCGTTACATCTTCACCATGCTCAGGTAACACAAAGAACAGAAATGTTTCAGTCTCATCTCATCTAAATGTCCTGTTGGTGTATTAAAGGCTGGTCCCACTGGTTAACCTTCTAGGCTGGTTTATTTGGCCTAACCACTGCTGAGTACTGCTCAACATACCACAAGTATATCATCATGGTAGTATATTAATGTTGCAGTGTGAACTTCAGTGTTTGCTGGCTCTGTTTGCATGTCAGTAATATATTCAGCCTGCAGTAGATGTCCACACTTGACACAGATGATGGTGGCCAGGGTGCTAAAGATAAGAGAGAGGGTTGGAAGCTTTGTAGTGGCAGATGTAAAATAGCAAGATTTAACTATAATGTTGCCATTGCATGATTTCTTAATACGGTGCAACCCTGGTGTGGCTTCCTCTGAGAGATACCAGGGGCTTCTCTGTTTAAAGACTGACCCAAATACTGATGGAGACAACACGCTCCACTAAAGCTGCCTGGGTTTATTACGTTAGGAACAGTCCAGTCACAACATAGTTTATGTTGATAAGCAAGTTAGTTTTTGATTTTATTCACGTTCTGAGAGAGACCAGAGATGTTAGTATTTCCCTGGTGTCATAATGATCCTTCTCCCTACAGCCCCCTCGCCAAGCTGCTGTTCCCAGCAATGGATTTCAATCTGCTCAAGTTCCTGTATGATGACAACCAGAAGGTGGAGCCAGAGTGGTACATTCCCATCATTCCCATGGTGCTGGTGAACGGAGCGGAGGGCATTGGGACAGGCTGGGCCTGCAAGATCCCAAACTACGATCCCAGGGAGATCGTTAACAACATCAACAGAATGCTTAACCACCAGGACCCCTTACCGATGGTAAACAAAGAAACTGCATGTCTTCTCAGCCATGACGGCTGGTAGCACTTTGACTTCCTTCTGGGGGTGTAATGGTTGTTAGGAAATGTGACTCCTATTTACCAGTCATCAACTCTATCTTAAACATTTCATTACATCACGACTCAAAGCATGGTTTTCAGAAACACGAGATCCACAGATGCACTTATTAAAAAAGGTCAGGAGGGATGTGGAGAACATTTATTTGGCCACTGGGTATGCTAATTATTCATGTATTTTAGTGTTTATGTAAATAAGTGTTTCAGAAAAACCAAGCTAATTACGCTGCTGTGCATTTTACAACAGGTTTTTATTTCATTTTATTTGCCTAATGTTGCAGACTTCCAAAGCTCAGCATAGGAGCTGCAGCTGGAACTCGCTCAGCTCCAACGATCAGAACCCGGTGTCATGTAGAAGTTCCTCTGTTCTGGAAGCTTTGATGCATTAGAGGGAAATCAGTTTTTACAGTTACTGTTCCCGATGTAATGCTTGTATGTGTATGTTTGTTTGTTGTGTCTGAACCCAGCTTCCCAGTTACAAAAACTTCAAAGGGCTGATCCATGAACTGGGCCACAACCAGTACCTGGTCAGTGGAGAAGTGTCAGTCATAGACAAGAACACCATCGAGATTACAGAGCTTCCTGTCCGGACATGGACTCAGGTACAGTTCAATGTTGTGTTCTGTAGATGGCTGGTTTGGGGGGCCTGTTCTGGATTTGTTTCTCACACCAGCAGCACCAGCAGCAGCATATCATAGCGTAGAACATGTCTGATGTGTTGCTAACAGTAACTAGAGCTCGGCATGTGTGTATGCAGGCCTATAAGGAGTCTGTGCTGGAACCCATGCTTCAGGGAACTGACAAGACTCCAGCTCTCATCTCTGATTACAAGGAGTATCACACAGATGCCACGGTTAAGTTTGTGGTCCGCATGTCTGAGGAGAAACTGGCTCAGGCCGAGGCAGTCGGCCTCCACAAGGTCTTCAAGCTGCAGTCCAGCCTCACCTGTAACTCCATGGTAACAAATAACATCAGTAATTTTACTGCCACTATTTTCTGCTATAAAATACAGATGTTGCATTATGCCCAACACTCTATTAACTTTGTAAATTTCAGGTGCTGTTTGACCATATGGGGTGTCTAAAGAGGTATGATTCAGTCCAAGACATCCTCAAGGAGTTCTTTGAGCTTCGTCTGCACTACTACAAGCTGAGGAAAGACTGGTTACTGGGGAGCCTGGGGGCTGAGGCCTCCAAACTGTCCAACCAGGCTCGCTTTGTGCTGGAGAAAATCGAAGGAAAGATTTCAATTGGTGAGTGTTGCTGAACCCTTTAGAAGAACATTAACACGATTGTTTAAAACCTCAGCTCTGATGCTGCTCTTCCGTAAGGAGCTGATTTCTTTCCAAGTTCACTGATATCCTTTCTCAACAGAAAATAAATCCAAACGTGAACTCATCCGTATGCTGTTGCAGAAGGGCTTTGAATCGGACCCAGTAGCTGCTTGGTCCAAAGCTCAAGAAAAGGTACAACAACAGAACTGCACACGCTATAGAGTGACAAGTTCATCTAGAAAACAGTTGTGATGCAAGGCAGTAGAACAAATGTTGAGTTGGATCTCGTTGCTGCATGATGGAATCTGGGACTTCCCTGATAGGCTTTGGAAGAAGACGCTCCTGATGGGCATGAGAGCGACAGCTCCGTGGACTCCGGCTCCACGTCGGGTCCAAACTTCAACTACATTCTTAACATGCCTCTGTGGTGCCTGACTAAGGAGAAGGTGGACGAGCTGCTCAAGCAGAGGGATCACAAGGTATTCTTCATTGTTGTTGTTTTCTGGACTTGCTTCCATCACCCTCTGCTCTTCTGTGCTCTTTCATCAGATTAGTTATGGCTGCAATGAGCTTCAAATTTGCATAAGACAGTGTGTGAGATATTTGCTGACCCAGTCAGTGTTTGTTTGTGCAGAGAGCTGAACTTAATGATCTGCAGAGGAAATCTCATGAGGATCTGTGGAAAGAGGACTTGGCTGTCTTCATCGAAGAGCTTGATGTAAGTTTGTGTTCGTTATTTTATCTCTTATTCTCAAACACAAACAGCCATATGGTACAAGGCTCTGGATCAATCCACAGCTCGTTTCTGTTCATTGGTTCGAGATGTCATCAAAGACACCTTTGTTTAAGAAAGTTCCCAGAAGTCTCTTTAACTGTCAGACTTTTTGGCCACTGGCTGGATAAAATAATGTGGTTGGGTTATTAAAACAATTGTATGTATTTGTAGTCCTAACCATCAACGTGTTCTATAGATCCACAATGTTGATGTTGTGTTTACAGATGTTAGAGGCTCTTTGATTCAGGAATAAAATGATCAGATAAACTAAATGATTGGAGAAATGAGTGGTTAGTCCAACAAACGGTCACTCTTATTCATCTCTTATTTATACTCTGCTCTGCTCAGATGAGTCTAAAATGGCACTTTTTAGTCTGCATACTTGGTGCAAAGTTCAGCAAGAACAGGAAAACTTGTCAGTAATAATATGAAGATGCATGGAGCTAAATCCAAGACAATCCTGGAAGAGAACCTGTTAGAGGCTGCAGAAGACTGGGGTGGACTTTCACTTCCAGCTAGACGACTACTTGAAACATACAGCCAGACATGCAATGGGATGATTTTAGATCAAAGCAGATTTATGTTACAATGGCCTAGTTAAAGTCCGGACCAAAATCCAACTGAAAATCTGTGGCAAGACTTGGATATTGACCTTAACAAGATTACTCCATCCAATCATGGCAGAACTTGAGATGTTTTACAAAACTGAATGGGCAAAAAGGTCAATCTTTTCATGAGAAACCTTGGTAGACAAGCTTGCAGCTGTATTTGCAACAAAAGTCCCCTTTTCAGATCTTTATTAAGAATTTTGAAAAGCATCTTATAATTTTCTTCCCATTTTGCAATTATGTATTACTTTGTGTTGGTTACAAAAAATCCCCAGAAAGTTTGTGTTTCTAACATTAACAACATGGCAGACTGAGCACATCGTGTTCGTTCATTCCTTCAGTTTTCTTCACATGAAACTGTGAAGGCTCATGAATGGGAGAATTTAACACGACGACATCTTGAGATCATCACTAAAATGTATTATTTATTCCAGTTTGTCCTCTCTGACTTCATGTAGCTGGATCAGCAATCAGAGATGTTTTAAATGTATAAGTACTTTCATGTAATCCCAACAGTTCTGGACACATCAGAGACGTCAATTTCATCAAATATTGACATTTTTATGTAGCAAAACTGCAGAAAATGAGGAATCCTATGCTGGTAAAAGTCACAGATGGTGTTCTGACCCATTCTGACAGATGGTAAACTGATTTCCACTACAAGCTACACAACATGGATCCTGATCAGCTGAGTTGGAACGGTTTGTAATAAGCAGAAGTAATGATCGGTACTGATGCATGATTGAAAACATGGTAAATCTGTAAGGTTCAAACAATCCGCAACGAGGTGTTATCTGCTCCAGACCTTCACAGCTAGCTGCGTAGCACAGATACCTTTCACAAGAATCCATCAAGAAACACGTTTGATGGATTTAGTTTGGAGCTTTTTGAGTATCAGTCAGTGATGCTGATTCAGCACATCTCCATCAGTGTTCGGATTCTTCTCTCCCCCCTGCGTCCTATAACCCAGCATGAGATGATGCCCGTCGGTCACCTTTCTGAAACCACATCTTTAGCAGCGCTAACAAGGATATAGGAAATAAAGCCACTTGTGCTGTGAAGCTCCTGCTCAGAACACCAGTTCACATGAAACTGAAGTATTAGAAAAGCCGTTAATGAATTTGTTTTACTGAACACTTCAGTGTTGATGGTGAACTTTCTTTTTTCTGTCTGTTTTTCATTGGACAGAATGTTGAGACCCAGGAGAGGGAGGAACAGAATGCAGGGAAGGCCATCAAACTGGTGAAGGGGAAAGTAGGCAAACCTAAAGTGAAGAAGATGAACCTGGAGGAGACCATGCCGTCACCATTCGGCCGCAGAGTAGACCCTCCAACTCAGCCAATCAAATCCGATGCAGCCAAGAAACTGACCAAGAAGAAGAAGGTAACCACTCAGGTGTTCTCTGTAAAAATCTAACCCTAAAAACATCCAGGATCCATGATGATCAGGAGTTGTTTTGTTCTCAGGGTGACTCAGATCCAGCTGTGAAGTTGGAGTTTGATGATGATGGTGAAGGAGGAACTGCAGAAAATTCTGTAGCCAAACCCAAAGCTCCACGGGTCAAGAAGGAGAAGAAAGAGCTGGGTCAGTACTCTGAGTTTAACATGCTGCAGCTGATTTCAGATCTTTTACTGGTGTTTAAATCCCTGAACTCTGATGGTCAGCAGCCAGTCGGATAATCCTGTTTATTTTGCTTCAGGAGCTCCCAAAGTGAGGAAGCCTCCAGCACCTAAAGCAGCTACAGCTAAGAAGGTGAAGAAGAGAAACCCCTGGTCTGACGATGAGTCCAAGTCAGACAGTGACCTGGAGGACAACGAACCTATCATTCCCAGAGAGACCAAGTCTCAGAGGGCATCAGGTAAAACAGCAGCAGGTTCTAGGAACATATTAAACACACCCCTCTAGTAAGCATTTCCTGATACATGTGGAGATAACAGAACTGAAGACTAGAGGACACAGAGCCGTACAAAAGTGTTTCCACTTTCCAACCATAAACAGCATAGGGCTGTGATGTGATCTGTCCACTACCAATATCTCATACATGTCTTGTAAAATGTTGTAAATAACCCTAACATTGGAAATCCATGTACATTACTGAATGTGTATTGAATGGGACCAACTATAATTAATGCTCTGTTCAGCTTAACATATATAACCAGTCATCTACAGCACAACTTTCACAGAGCAGTCCCATCATAAACCACAGAGACGGTCTCCTCTCTGAGCAGCCTCTGGCCTTCAATGAAACACAAATCCAGACCAAGCCGCTTGTGTGGCATCAAAGACGTGGAGCTGTGCTCAGCAGGGTCAGTACAGAGGTTAAGGGTGAGAAATTCCTCAAGTTGTGGCCTGTTTGGTTTTAATCTAAAGCAGAACTGCTGCTGTAGAAGCTATACTTAGCTGAAGTCCAGTGGATTAACTTACACTCAGGTGGACTCTATTTATTAATAAGGTGGCCCCAGAAGTCCGTTGATTCCACTGATTGTATCTAAGGAGGGCTGGACAAACATACAGTCAGCTGCTTCCAAATGGTGTCCACTGAGAACCTCGGCGCACCCTACGTCTTTATCTGGAGCACTGCCTCAGTCTCTGCATTCTGTCTGCTTCGTAATACATGAAAGCAACACTGGGCAACTTGTTATCATGACTTGTAGGATTTGATTTTAATTCTCACTAACAGTTTGTTTTCAATTTGCCACTGGCCAAAAACCAGCCTATTAGCTATTGCAGCTTCAGCTGTCTGTTGGTGCCATCTGATGCAACCCAAATGCAACTAAAACAATGAGAGTGCAGGCAGCAGCTTCCCTGGCAACAGTAATATGCTTTGACATTGACTCTGCTTTCATCTTCCAGCTTCCAAGCCAAAATACACATTTGACTTCTCAGAGGAGGAGGAGGCAGATGAGGAGGAAAACGGCGACAATGATGTGGCCTCCTCCCCGGTGAGGTCAGTCAAAGATGACTTTGGTTTCTCAGACACCAAGGACCACGACAGTGACCAAAATGAGGACGAAGAGGAAGAGGAAAACAACGAAGACTCCTACTCTTCACCCCAAAAAAAGCCCATGTAAGATTTAGAAGACATAGCTGCTGTTGATGGTTGGCACTAATTTCTGTTCACTTAAATACTGCATGCTTTATATCTCCTTATGTAGGTCTGTACCTGCAGCTGAAAAGAAAGAGAAACCCAGCATCTTCTCATCCAAGTCAGCCTTCTCTGAAAAGAGCAATGATAGTGGTGAGTAGGCATGGAATCACTGTGGATTCATCAGACGTTTCAGGTCAGAGGCTTTTAGTTGCTCCCATGGCTTGGAACAACTGAACTCTGGACAAGTGAGAGTTGGATTCAGGTGACTCTCTGGACAAATTAAAAAAGACGATTCATGGAAGGGTTTGAAAGAAACCGATAAGGTCATAAAAAGTTGCAGGAACGTGCTGACAGAGAGCTGCCTTTATATCCTGATTGTTTTGCAGATGGCTCCAGGTCAGACAGTGACGAAGACACCGGCCCAAAGTTCTCCACCTACTCCAGCAGCTCAGCGTTTGACAAAGTATCGCCAGCAAAGAAAGGTAATGTCTCAGATCAGCCAGCGAAGGGCGCTATAGTGCAGCATAGCAGCTGCCATGCAGCAGTGTACCAGGATTTAGTGCTCTGAGGATGCTGTGTAAATATTTGCTGGTGAGCCATCTTCACTCTGCGTGACCTGCAGTACTTTATGTCCTGGGTTCTATGTTCAGGTGCAGCTAAGAAGCCTTCTGATGCAGCTCCTAAATCTAAGAAACCACCAGCACCTAAAGCAAAGAAACCAGATAAATCTATCTGGGACTCTGACTCTGACACCGGTGATACCAGCTCCAAGAAGCCAGCACCAGCCTTTAAAGGTACATTTTCTGTTAATATAAAATGAAAACATCACATTCCTGTCAGTGAGGGTTTGTCACCATTTGTGATTGCAGGTAAAGTTCGGGGGAGAAAGAGGAAGGGCTCTGGATCTGAAGATGAGTACAGTCCAATGAAAAAAGCTGCAAAACCTGTCGGCAAAGTGAGTGTCATCAGTGTTCGGCATGAATCTTATGGAGGCAGTATAATGACCGGACATATCCTCACTATCTGGCTGGTGTCTTAAAATGTTCCTTCAATAATTTCCTCACAGTGTTGTTTCTTCATCTATTTTATGAAGTGCACCAGTCTCACCTGCAGCAAGACACCCTTGCTGCATTATTCTGCCACCTCCGTACTTTATAGTTGAGATGATTTGCAAGCTTTCCCCTTGTTCCTCTGAATGTAATGATGGAAAGTTTCATCAGACTGCAGGACATGTCTCCATAACTGAAGGTCTTTGTCCATGAGAGCATTTACAGAATGTAATCTGGCTTTTAACTTGCTTAAGGAG
Organism: Characodon lateralis; assembly: GCA_036250325.1. Taxonomy (NCBI): domain Eukaryota; kingdom Metazoa; phylum Chordata; class Actinopteri; order Cyprinodontiformes; family Goodeidae; genus Characodon; species Characodon lateralis. The sequence continues at coordinate 22,280 of JAHUTJ010074007.1, forward strand.
TTATGGCTTCTTCCTCTCTGAGTGACCTTTTAGCTCATGTTGGTACCGGACTTGTTTCACTGTGGGTAATGGCTCTCACCATCTTCAGCACTACCTACCGCTGGCTAGGTGGTAGGGGTTCGTCCTGTAACCGCTGGGTTGCCTTTTTAGTCACATTTAATGTTGGACGCTAAAAAGAAAAGTTTGTCTGTGTTTTTATTCAAGATATGTAAACATCTGGTTTAAAAGTAAAAACACAGAATGACCCATATAATGTAGGAGCAGGTGACCACACAGTAACTGGAGATCTCCTCTAGTTATTAGTCTAGTTTTTAAATTCAAAATGTTTCCCTGTGCAGAAGCCTCAGAAACCTCCGTCCGATGATGAGGATGAGGATGAAGAGGACGATGACAACAGCCTGAGCACCGCGAGGGCTCCATCCCGCGACAGGCCGGGCCGTGCCAGGAAGGAGGTGAAGTACTACCATGATTCGGAAAACGAGGAAGATGATGACGACATGTTTGATTGAAGTCCCATCCAGATCCACTCCGCTTGTTTGGAAGATTCCTCCTCTTGTATTCCCTCAGACTTTTGTACATTTTCCTGTTTTATTTTTCCATTAATGGTGATGTTTGATTATGTTTTAATGTGTAGGTGTTTTACACTTTTTATTAATATACATATACAGGTTTGTTTTTTTACGCTCATTGAAATGTTCTGTATTTGTCGGAAGCAGCTTTTAGGAATTTAGAGCGCTGTTCTTTAGCACATTTTAACTGTTAAGATACTATGTAACTTTTTGAACATGAAGTTGAAAGTAAAGAATAAAATGTTCACATTTCGTCTGACCGGTTTATTTTCCGACTGATGGAAGAAATGAGGCAAAACCAGTTGACAGCCACTCAGTCTGAGATGTCTTCGTCTGCAGCAGTGATCTGGTTGGAAGAGTCACATTAGTGAGTCACACGTGGATCCTCTCTGATACTTGTGAACAAAGCTGCCATGCAGCTGGGAAACAGGAACCTCCAGGTGCCGAAGTGTACAAGATGAAAGGGTTGGTCGCCTCCTGCTGATCATAATGTTTGCACTCATTTTGTTGGCTGATCTGTTCTTTTCCAGCTCGCCTTAGTTGATCATTAGTGAGTTTTACCCATAAGGGCATCGCGAAAAAAGGTGCATGATCGTTGAGGTCGCCATAGTAACTAGAAACTGTAGGCTTCATTGCTTGCCTATCGGTTGAGGAGTTGTTCATCAGGTGCTCAGCTTTTCTCTTAACTCCAATGTTTCTGGGAGTTCTGTTTATGGAATTTTGCTTCCTTTTTCAAGGATCAGGGGTTGAAAAAAGTCTGGAATTTGGTTTTAAATACTTTCCTTTTTTGTGCCTTTTCTCCTTTTGTCCTCCCTCTTGTACGTATTCCATATTTCAAGTCTGCCCACTAAAAATATTGGCCATTAATTCATTTTGAAAAGTAGCGTTTTATCTTTTAAAATAAATGCAAAGGAACTGGGAACTCTGGAAAATTGATTCTGGAAAGGTTTTACATGCAAAATACTCAGGAAGCAGGAATGACTGACACATAATGGAGCTCGCAGGTCTTCTGGTGCCTCTTCCGCTCACCAGATGTCTAAATAAGGTGTTCGAAGCATGGAAACCTCCACCCTTTAGTATCATTCAGCTTCAGTCATGTTGAAACGTTTCAGAGTTCTGTTCCAGTTCTAATATCGGTGTTCCCAAGGTGTACCCTAACTGAGAAGCTCTCTTCTCAAAGCCACTTTATTTTTCCTCATAATTACAGGACCAACCTCTTCAAATAATTGTTGGTGTTGGCTGCATTTTCCACTCAAGACGCCAAGGATAATGTTCCATGTGCCTGGAAATTAATACAGTGCCTTGCAAAAGATTTCCCTTTAGAACTTGAACGTTTTCATATTTTGTCAAAATACAGCCACCCACCTTTATTCATGAATTAATATTACAGACCAACACAAAGTAGGACATGTAAACTGAAAGGGAAATGATGAATAATTTCAACTTTTTTCAAGTATCTGAAAAGTGTGGCATGTGCATTTGGCCCCTCTCTATCAATCCTTTGGAGGATCTTTTGGGGTGTGTCTCTACTAGTTTAGAACATTTTGTCATACCTCCTATGTCCTTTGCTCAAACTCCGTCAAATTGGATGGAGGACATCTGTGAACAGATGTTTTCATGTCTTGCCACAGATTCTCAGTTGGATTTCAGTCTCGACTTTGGACCCTTCGTTTTAGATTTTCTTTTTTTTGCAGCACTACTGGCCTTTATTTTTCCAGTAGTTTTTAAAAGTAGACACGAAATGGGGTTGGAGAGAGGACAGGAAGACGTGGCAATGTCGCCCAGGCTGGGACTCAAACCCAGACTGCCTTTCACGCTTAACCCCCTGCACCACCAGCGCTGCACCACTTTGGAGCTTTCTAACATATAATTCTGCTTTGATCTGACCCATCCCATAGTATCTCTGGCTGTATGTTTAGGGTGGTTATTCTGCTGGAAGATGAACCTCCACCCCAGTCTCAAGTGTTCTGCAGCCTCTAGCAGGGTTTCTTCCTGGATTTAGCTCCACCCATCTTCCTATCAACTCTGGCCGGCTTCTCTCCCTGGTGAGGAAATTCATCACCACAGCATTTGGCTGCCGTCACCATGTTTCACCATAGGGATAGTGTGTTCAGGTGTAGTTCTCCATCACACAGTGTTTTGCACATTGGCCAGTTAATTAGTGGACCAGATTTGTGGATGGAGATTCCTCTCGGCTGCTTCTTTGATTTAATGTTCTCCTTGCCGGCCTGTCAGCCATGCCTTGTAGGTGTCCAGATCACGATGGATGTTCTTCAAACACACAATGATTTATGGTTTGTAGGTCTGTGACAGGCATGCAGTTCAGTTTGTAACATTCCTGACATATTTTTTTGTCATTGGTCAATTTCTGTTTGCCTTCATTAGTATGAAACAACAATTAAAATAGTGTTTTTTTCTGTGTACGTGTGCAAACCTCCAAAATCAGCAGCAGATCCAAGGATGTTCCTCCACCTGGAGGTTTTCCACAGTCGGAAACAAGAATTTAAAATAAATATATTTTATTACTTTGCAAGGACAGTTCATGGTAAAGTTAAACAGTATAAGAACATAAAAAGCATATGTTAATATACAAACAAAGACAACATTTAATATGGAGGGTGGAACATGTAGAAGATCATGCCTTGGTTGGATTCACCCTGTAAGGTGGAAGCAGGGCTGACAGATCCCTGCTCCCTTCAGACCTCATGTGCATTAAGATATGAGCATCACGTCTTACAGTAGCAAAGACTGTACAACACTGCAGTCTTTGGGGAGGTTCTCCAAATCTGAACAGAAAATGACGACTGCAGACACTTTGGGATGTTTCCCAAGAACAGCCTGAAGAGTGACAGAAACACAGAGCTACTGTTAAAGACTGATGCTGAAGCACAGAGTCAAGACCACAGGCTCCTGTGCGGGGTTAGACCGATATGTGGTTCGGGTCCATGTTGGGTTTGTGGCCACAGCTGGAGCTCTGCTCAGTGACAGACTAGACAGTCAGCTGAACAGTTTCTTATGGATGTACATTGCTGTCTAGAGGTCCTTTAAAAACTTGGTCTAAGCCTTCTGTTCTGTGAGGTGTTTGCTAGTTATTTTCTGTAGCTAGGTGTTGCATCTCTGAACCATCACTGAAGCAGTGACCGCATCATGACTGTTGATGTCAGGGGATCTGAATGGTCTTAGGATGTGGTGATGACGTGCAAGTGCATCTCAGTGCTCAATTTCAATGCTCAATAGCATTGAAAAGTTGGTTTATTTCACTATACACTATACTATATATGAAAGTTGGATAGTTTATTTTAAATTCATAGTTTTCTTTGGATTGAATTAAGAATAATAAATTCCATACAAACTGATTGGTTTCATGTTTATTTCTGTTCATTTTTAAAATTCTGGCTTACAGCTAATAAAAACCAAAACTATAGTTTCTCAGAAAATGAGAATATTACATCTGACCAATAAAAAGAATCCAGAAATATGGACCTGCTGAACCATATGTCTATGTTCTGTACATTATCTGCTCTCAGTACTCGGTCGGCGCTCTTTTTGCATGTATCCCTGCATCAATGCAGTGCGGCATGGAGGAGATACAAGCTCCAGCTGCAGCCCACACTCTGTGAATCTCCTCCAAACTCTTTGCTTGACAATCTTTTCAAGGGTGCAGTTATTTCTTTTACTGTGTAAACTACTGTGTACCGTTCTCTGCCATTTTCTCCTTCCGCTTTTTTCATTATGCCTGAATACAGTACTTTGTGAACAAGCAGCTTCTAACCCTCCTTATTTTGATGCACTACAAGGTGGACAACTGTCAGGTCAGCAGTCTTTCCTATGATGGTGTATGCAATAACATTTCAAATTAAAAGCCTGTTTTTAGGTCTTATGTAATATTCAAGTTTTGAGAAACAGAACTTTGGGGTTTCTTAATCAAAATGAACAGAAATACATGCTAAGGAACATATTACTCTATGTGTAATGAATCAGTGTAACATAATTGAACCGAATTAGTTAAATAAATGACTATTTTGATGATATTGTGTGATTTTTGTGACCAGCCACCCACAGCATTTAAACATTTTAACAACCATCTACAGAATAATTTTTGATGAGAAGATGAAGCGAGTTTTTTTACACAGAGTTTTCCCTCATCCTGTTTTCATAACAACAGTGTGGAGTAGATGTCGGATGTACATTTCTCCTTTCCTGGCGACAGGAAAGAGTCACAGCTTCCTCCAGGGGCTATAAGTTCAATAAAAATGTTGTAATCAAAAACTCTTTGGCTGATAAATGGCAGATTTGCTGATGTGAAACCACATATCGGCCACACCCTACAACTTCAGGTAACCTTCTTATCAAATAGCTGTCAGCTGATTGGGTTGATTGTTTGATGACAGCTAATTGACATCCTGGCTGAGGAACGAGGCAACAGTGTCACAAACAGAACATATCAGTTGTATTTAGTGTTGAGGTGACTTGGTTGGTCCATTTCTCCTATTCATGAGCTTCCCTCGTCATTGTCTAAAATATATTAGTTGTTGAGCTGTGTTCAGAACAGCTCACCATGTTCCAGTTCCTTTGTTTTTCAATGAGTTTATGTTTCCAAGGACAAGTGAGCATCTTTTCCACAGAGCTGCCAATTGGAATGCAAAGCACACCGCATTTATATAACATCTCTGCAGTGAGCTACACAGTACAGTCTTATAGTTACAACATTCAGCAAAACAGAAGGAGTAATTCAGCATGTGAAGTTGAGTCCTAAAGGAATCGGTCCCTGTTGTGTCCCCATGCCTCAGGGCTGGCGGAGCTTCAGGGGCGGCTGTGGACATTCTTCAGCTGTGAAAGTTCATCAGCTTAAAGGAAAGAAAAACTAGCCAACACAAAAACCAACACATCTCCCTTAATCTCTCACCAGGAGAGCGAGACAGAGCGAGAGAGAATTTCCTCTCTTTCAAAGACATAAATGTACGTTTTCCTTAACACTGCATATCATTCTTCTGAGACTCCGTGCTATTATTCACATTCAAACAAGCAAAAAACAAAAAGCTGAAACTGCTCTGGCTTCCCTTATGATATGTATTTCAAAGCCGGGATGGAATGCAGATGGATGTTTGTTATGTGCCTCGGAGATCCAGAACCTGTCGCTGCCTTAAAGAGTCGTCTCACTTTGCTGCCTTAGATTAAATACAAGAACTGGAACAACTCAGCAGAGCCGTATATATAGGAGGGCAAATATGAAAAGATACTTAATATAGCTGATGTAAATCGAAAATGAGGCATCTGAGGTTCAGTCACTAAAACAACTGTTGTCCAACAGACAAAGTTAAAGTAGTTCAGATCTTCTGAAGTGGGGTTCTATAGAGGTTATGAACAGTAAATATCTTACCTGCATTAGAAAATGCTTTTAGTGTTTTCACTTTGATGGAACAGGGGCTGGCTTGAACTTTTAGCCAACTAGAGGCATGAGAAAGTGCCCGAGTGGTCAGTTTGTTTCCTGGGTGTAACAGTGATGTCCCTCCTCTATCTGTTGCTATGCACTGCTGATCAGCTGGATGATTAAAGGCTGCTACACTTTTCCTTTGCATACTTGAATGAAAAAAAACAACAGCTATTTGCAAATATTTACAGTTTCACAAAACACAGAAATTCATAACATGGCAACAAAAGAAGTGGCCATTGCTCCTATAAAGATACAGCTGTTTTAAAACTACAGTTAGCAAGCTTCCAGTCTGCAAAGCACAATATATTATATTGTTTAAGCAGCACTAGGAAGTATTATTGCTTTTCTGTTTTCAATAAAACCGTTGTTTAGATGTTATATATCTTGGTTTTCAATTCTTGTGTTAATACCATGAAATTGTTATTATCCAAAGTCTTCAAACTTTGAGAGTGGAAATAACCATCTAATGCAAACAGTGGCCTAAAGGATTAGAAACTAGCTTTCACATGCACTACCATCATATTTTGGAGATTGGAGTTGTTTTAAGAAGGCACTTATCTAATTGGCTCAGATCTGACTAGCTCTGTTTAGTGCTAAAGCTAATCTCTGTTTCATACAAGTGTAGATGCTAAGCTAACTATCAACTTCAGGTAAGATATTTACTAAACATCTTAATACAATCCCACTTCCCAAAATCTGACCAATCCCTTTAACCAGGAGTGACTTGATATCGATGTCACTATTGCAGAAATCGTAGCAAAAACACATGCTGCTTCATTGCAGTTCTCCAGTAAAAATTCTGTTTCAAACACTTTTCCTTCAGGAACACAGACATGAAAATGAGATTCAGTCATTGTAGCGCTGATGAAAAAACATTGCTGGCTAATACATAAATATTCACCTGTGCTGAGAGATTAATTACCATATCCGAGTGGATCGACTCATATTGAACTGCAAAAGAAAATCAGGCAGTGAATGGTCTGGGTCCTTCACAAAGACATAAAGTGTCTTTTTTTCTTGTGTTTTAGTATCACCTGTGACTTTGGCTGTGGGGAAAAGGCAGCTCTCCATGATCATGTTTTAGTTTCAGAGGGACCATCATGTACCTCCATACCAGCTCAGCTGGATCAACCTTCCAAAGGGACTCAACTGAGTTTCTCTGGCGGGATACAGGGTCCTCTGGAATCTCCTGTTGCATCATTATGTAAAGCTTACACAGTCAGGTCAGAAGACCAAGGCAAACATCTGGAGTGGATTTACAAATCCTACCCCACAGTGTGCTTTCTGCATTAGAATACAATCATCCGGACCCATGAGGCTCGGTGTTCAATGTGTATTAAGGATTGCATTGCCCCTGTGTTTCACTGGATGAAACAAGCCACTTTATGAGGGAGAAGAAAGGTGGGATGCAGAGCTCTGTTCATAAGGCCACAACAGAGCTCAGGAGCAGTCGATAGCAGTAGATATACACACTCATCAGGCCAGCATTCATTTTTGAAAATATAAAGCGGCTGTAGGCTGTTATCAGAACGTAGGAAAAACCCCAAACGGTTAGATTACTGTTAAGGCCAACCAGGCTTTTGGGTTGGATTAAGTTGGAACAATTATGTAAATTAAGTTCTACATTTCAGTTTGTTGCCATAAATAAAAGAAAAAACTATGTTTTTTGAGATAACAGAATCATTCAGCCCTGATGAGACAGGCTATATATCCTGGAGATGCACTGATAAATAGACCAGAAACAGATGATTTTCAGCTTGATCGGCTCTGATAACTCCGTTAGAAACCCTAAATGCCGATCTTTGTCCAACCAGAGGTAAGTGCTACCATGTTGGGCTAAGAACAACATTCCTTTGTATGGATGTTCATTCTTAGAGAAGACTCTAACATTTTCAGTTGGTTGTTTTATATTAAAGCCAACAGAAGCACAAGAAACCGAATAAAAAGGAAATAGTACCCTCCCCACTGAGACGTAGTAACATGTCTGCAGTTCATTTAGGCTGTGAGAGAGAGCAAGACTTTCAGCAGGTAACAGGAAGGCTGAACCGAGTACAGGAAAGGTACTCTGTTTTATCTTCCTTAGCTTTTATGGAATATGTTGGATTTGGAAATGTTGGCAGAGGTAATCAATCTGCATTTTCTACGGCAGGGGTCTACACCTCCAGCCTTTGCGTACCACTGTCCTGCAACTTTTGGATGCATCCCTGCTCCAACACTCCTGAATCAGATGAATGGTTAATAACCAGGCCTGTGCAAAACGTGTTGACAAGGAGGTTATTCACCCTTTTGATTCAAGTGTGTTAGAGCAGGGATGCATCCAAAAGTTGCAGGACATTGACACTGGGGTACTGGAGTTGCAAAGCCCTGGTCTAGAGAAACACACACAGATGCTGTTTTTCTAATGCTAAACACAATAACTGTGTTAATTGCTATTAAATGCAAAAACATATCAATAAGAATTCACTCAAACAAGTCTTATGTTCCTATGTTATAGTTTAAAAGGACAGTTTGGAATTGTCTAAAATCTGTTTCAACAACTTAACAAAAACCAGACATGAGAAATCTCATTTCCCTTCAGAAAAAGATGCTTCTGGGCTAACAACAAAAAATAAAGTGCAACAAATAAGTACAATTTTGACGAAGCTGAAGGACATCCTTTCATTTCAGTCAATTTTAGTGTCTCCTTTTCTGGGTTGTTTTGGATATTAAGGCTATCTGAATTTTCTGCAGAGACCGCACCCATGTGGGTATATTTCAGAGTAAGTCCAATCTGCTTGGTCAGGTCTGTGCTGTTCATGTATCAACACACATAAGATGAAGAGATCTTGCCAGTCTGATGCGTGTGTAAGGCTCTGCTGTTGTGCTTCCCTCCTTGAGGAAACACCTGAACTGACTCAGCTGCAGAGATGGAGGGAAGCTTAGTATTCTGCCGGTGTGGATTCACACTAATTCATGTACAACAAAGACGTCATGTAAAGACAAAAGAGCGGTTTTAAATATACAAACATGTCAAATATTTGACTTCAGTAATGTCTATGTGCAATAACATTCTAGATATTTTTTAAAGAACTTAAAATTAGTTCTGCGTTACACCTTGTGTATCACCTTTAAAATTATATCCAACACCATGGAACAAGGACCACAAAATTCATCATAGAAACAGAGACCTGACCATACCATGGTATGTACAATGTACGTATGCCAACAATACGATAGATGAACAGAGATGACAGAGAAACACAGAGAGAGAAACCATTATCAAACTCCCATCATGCAGATACAAATTTACACAGGAGACCTGAGGAGAATCATCTGTGGTGGTCTGGAAGGGCCACGCCCATCCTTTTAAAGTCCTGGCCCCAGAGAAACCATGCCGAACAAGAGCTCAATTCAAATTGAAACACAAAGCACTGATCCTTTGAGGCCTCCATGTTGTTTTCTTTTTAAGGAGAAAATCTTTCAGTAAACTGGACAGAAAAATAGAACGATTTAAAGTCAATGTTACACCAAGCATAAGAGAAAGAATGAAGAGGTTATAGAGGGTCAGCTCCTTGCTGGCTGATCTTTTTGTGCAAAGGAATGTCTGAGAGAGTTTCAGAGACACCTGTTGGTGCCTCCTAGGGCTCACTGCTGGGTGGAGTGGCTGCAGCCTCTTCAGGGTCCAAGGATTCTGGTGACTCCGGTGCAGCGGTGTCGTTGTCGGGGCTGTCCTTGGTGCTGGGGCTTGCCCCAGCTTCAGCTGAGCTGTTGCTGCTGCTGCTCTGACCATCTTGGCCCTCCGAGTTTTCCAGCATTTCCTGGATCAGAGGTGGCATGGAACCTGGAATCTCCATCTTTAGAGAGATAACCCGCTCAGCTCCTGAACAAACAATAAGAGAAAGGCCACTTTAGGACTTTAGGTATGAATTCAGCTAATTCTTTGAGAGGTTAGCGTGTGCTAAATGGCATTATACAATGTATTGAAAGTGGCTGAACTGCATTATAATTCCATTTAATTTTACCTCATATTACTGAATGGGAATCCAGAAATGACTCTGCTGGTCTGTATTGGAAATAATTAGTAATAATATGATAATATGAAAAGAATGGGCCAGATGTGATTGGACCTGAATGTGAACATGTGTGTATTAGATAGATCCTATGTAAGTGAATTCTTGAGTAGAAGAGTTTTTGTGTCAGGCCATTTGGACCTGGATTTTACTGGTCTTTGAACATTAAAGTTGTGGCAAAAAGTGTTTTTGTCAGATGTTTAATTGGTTACATAATAAGCATTTCACATGTTTCAAAGGCATTGTTTGAGAAATACATTGGTCTTATGCAAAATATCAATATTTACAGAGTTGACCAGTCTTATTGTTCTGAAGTTCTCCCCGCCACAATGGATCGCAGCTTCTGAGCCAAATCCTGACTGATGCTGACTGATCTTTGTTTTGTCCGTATTTGTAGGTGGTCATATTTTTTTCTCCTATTTGAGGGATAAACCCCATGTCAATGGGATTAAGACGTAGGGAGTCTCCTGGCCATGGACCTGAAGGTTTAGTGTTTTGTGGCATGGTTCTCCATCACCTCACTCATCACCAGACTGCTTCTGGATCACTGAGTAGCTCTTGGAGGATGTTTTGATCTCACTCTTTATTCATGGCAGTGTTTTTAGGACGCACTGAGTGAGCCCACTCTGGTGGACAAAACAGCAACCCCAAACATTAATGATCTCAGGATTGCTTTACTGCTGAGCTGACAAAAGGACTCCTTTTCTTCTTCAGGCGGTCCTTGTTTCAGATTCCCCAAAGGTCTGAGAGAGATCTATAGAAGAATCATGTGTTCCAGAAATACAGCAGCTGTCTCACATAAAACTTAAGCTAACACATTTATCTCTTCAGCTTGTTTATATTTATATTTAGAATAAATGTGTTTAAACAATTTTCTACATTTGGTCAAAGTGCTTTAGCATTGGTAATGTTTACATGTCTGGTTATCATATTAGTGTTATTCATTGCCAAACCAAAATAATTTTGGCACATTAGGTCCCCATCAGGTTTCAACATATCATCATTTATTGGACTGCCAAGCCCTTCCGGTGCTGCATATCTAGATCTTGTCTTTCCACAGTATGACTAAAGTAGATGTCTTTCCTACCTTTAGCACTGATGCTGCGCAGGTCTGTGATCTTCATCAGAGTTTTGGGGAACATGTGTGGTTTGCTAGGTCGGCGCTTTCTCACATAGATTTTCAGAGCTTCCAGCAGTGGCTCCTGGAGCTGGTCCACCTTCGAAGGCTCCTCCAGGTCCTGACGGTCTGTTACATAAATATCAATGGACACACAAATCCAGTGAGGCTGGAGACTAGCCTATGACAAGCCAAAGTCTAATCACAGTGTTAAAGGAAGAGGAGTTTATTTCAGATGATCTGTTTAAGAGGAGAGAATGCACAGCTGACTAACTTCCTGGATGAATCAAGCTGGTGACCACCACAGGATGGTTGTAAGCATTACAGAAGACACTCAAAACATAATTTTTTTATTCATGGTCAGTGAACACCAATGCACAATAGAGATGATACACTTATGTCTGTTTTTTGAGCAGAACATCCTGTAATGAATGTGGTGATGAATTCAACATGGCGCCCACTGTTACTGGATCCAGAGTTTAAAAAGTGAATTTCATCATGACTTAAAGGCTGATGGTCTTACCGGAGGTCCTTATGATCTATGAAAATAAAATTGGATTACAAAGCAAAGCCTGAAGGTATTCAAAAAACTTTGTTGGACTTTAGAGAAGGAAATTTTGGCCAGTTTCAAGTTTCTCCTTGCCGAAATGTTTGGCCCGTTCTTTCTGACAGAATTTGTGTAACTGGTTATGTTTAGTTTGGTCAGGTTCCTACAGGAACATAGCCACAAAACAAGATTTAACTGCATTCATGGTCATTTTAGCTTTTGTTTTATCATCCCACAGGACAATGTCTCCACTGATGAAGGTCTCTGTCCTCGTCTGCATTTACAAACTGTTTTCTGAGATTCACAAGCCCAATTAACTTCACCCTTAATACAAACAAGATATGTTAGCACAAAATCTCCTGTTAAACACCTAAAACAGGAGTCAAGAAATGCCTGTCTGTCTAACCTATAGTTTGACCGAATATAACTCGTTTTATCCAGAAAACTAACTGAACTGACAAAATAAAATTAACATTTTGGATCCTGACTTCTAGTTAACTTAATTGCAACTCATTTTGTTCCTTTATTTTTATTGTGAGAAAACCCAGCTTTGAACTTTTACTAAATCTGGACTTTTTACACCACGGCTTTCCTCCATTTTAGTTCTTTTTGCTTCAGTCACTGTCAGCGTTCATCCGCCACTTAGTGTGGCACTCTATGAGAGTTAGAACATTTTGACTCATTAAGAAATTATTTGATATGTGTGATCACTATCCATGCTACATGGCTATTTACAATATCAACAAGTTGGTGACACGTAAGGTGAGATGTAGCAGAGAAGGTCAGAAGAGAAATGCAAAAGGAAACAATATTTTCTATGAGCAGTTGTGCCTTTAAACTTTCAAGCTGGATTTGGAAATATTGGAAGCCTTTGTGATGCAGAATGCCAATATGTTATACAGATAATACACAGAGAGACTGCAATAACAGTGCTCAAGGTGCTACTAACTAATATAAGATAAATAAATAAATTGAAATACAACTTCTTAAAGACAAATCCTGTTTAACTGTACAGCTTTGTCACAGTGACTCTTCTCCCTCTCATACTCAAACACAGGATGTCGCCTCTGCTGCCAGAATAATGACAAACCTTTCAGAGCAGACGTGTTCTGAACATATGGAATTGTAAATCAAAGCATCTCTTACACAGATATTCACCTGTGCACAGATGCAAAGACTTTTAAATCAAGGTCACATAAAAAAAAAAGCCCCATATCCTTTTGTGATGCTGCATGGTGGTGCAGGGGTTAGCATGTTGCCTTGCACCAAGAAAGTCCTGGGTTCAACTCCCAGCCAGAGCCTTTAAACATGGAGTTTGCATATAAATTGTAAGTGGACTGAACTTATATAGCAGCGTTTGAGTCACACCAACCACTCACAGTGCTTTACACTAGAGCCCCATTCAGCCAAAGAACTGTGAGACAAGATCTTACTGATGTTACCGTCTTTATGAAGATTTGAAGTCACAGAACATAAGCAACAATTACATGTAAGCTTGAAAACAACCATTTAAGAGTTATTTGTAGCTTACCACTGTCAGTGTGTGAATGGGTGGACAACTGAATGTAGTGTGAAACGCTTTGGGGTCTCTGGGGACTTGATAAAGCACTATACAAGTACAAGCCATTTACCATTTGGAGTGAACCCTTTTTATCCATCTCATGAACTGTCCAATAAACTGTTAGGAGGTGAATTTGTGTACTTCACGGAACATGGAGTACACAAGCTGGCCAGGAGGTGGAAGTGTGTACTCTAAAATCTGTAGCTGTTGGACCTGCTGTCAGGCATCGTCGTCAGAGGTGTGCTTTTATTTTTCATGGATTATGCAAGAGCTTGTAATGTTTTCCCAAGCTCTGTGGACTCAGTGAAACCAAGCTGAACTGAGTGAGAACCCAGCAGTAAAGAAGGATGACCTCCTAACAAACTGACGGGTACAAGGGAGAGAACGAGGTATAATGAGTCGCAAACAACATTTCATTAAAACTTTGAATTTTAGTTTTCAATTTAATTCAATTCAGTTTTATTTATATAGCGCCAATTCACAACACATGTCAACATATCATACAGATTTCAAGTCGGGTACATAAATTCCAATTAATCAAACCTTGGTTGTATGAAAAACAATAACATACTTGAACATTAATGTATGTGCATCCTGACATGATGAAGGAATTCATGTACTGGTGTTCTTGCACAGACTCATTTCCTTTCAAAGTCAAATAGCCGAGTGATAGCCAGCCGAGTGATGCTGCAGTCACATACCTGTACATCCTCCCCATTTCCTCTTTCCTCTAAATAACACTGCCTCTCTTACAGCAGCTGATTTGAAACTGCTGTGGAGGTTAGCTTACTTTTATCGAAAACCTGCCTGCAGCCTTACTCAGTAATAAATGAAGGAATCAACATGGGCTTACTGAGTTAAACATAGGGCAGTAAAGCACTTTGAATGGGTAGTAAATTGGCTCATTCTTTCAAGATATACTCTAGACTCTGTTATTGTCCTCAATTCAGGTTTTGTTGAGCATATGATGCAATCAGGCTCCAGACTGTTTAAGGTCCATCTGAACTGAATTAATCTGACAGGTGGGATGAAGAAAGCACTCAACACCCAGCTCTCATAACCGAGAGTCTGATTTAAATGTTATCTAGAAAACATTTCTCACCAAACTGGTTCCATTGTTTTGGAGTATCCATGGAAGTTTAAATGTAAAGAACCATTTACACACAGGGTATTCACAGTGCTTTACAGGCAGAATAAATGAACCGAGCTAAAACAAAACACCCGATTCATCAAAAATGACTAAGGAAGCATCAAATAAACTTGTGACATGTTCAAGTAACAGAAATAAACATTAAAATGACAGAATTAAGCAAATAACAAGCTAGAACCTAACAGAACTGATGAAGCGAGCTGTAGTAAGCAAACGTGTCTTCAATCCTGATTTAAAGGAACCAATAGCTTCTAAATATCTCAGGTATTCAGGAAGTTTGTTCCAGAGCTGAGGAGTATGAAATCTAAATGCTGCCTCACCTTGTCAAGTTCTGGTGCACTGAGAACACTGCCTGAAAACGTTTCTGACCTGAGGGTTCTACATAGCTCATACCTGACCAGAAACTCTGAAATGTTTTCAGGCTTAAAGACCATTCATGGAGCCAGTGCAGTGATTTAAGGACTACTGTAATGAGCCATTTTCCTGGTATTGGTCAGGACTCTGGCAGCAGCATTTTTTACATTGCTTTTGCAAATCAAAACATTTATATTCCTGTAACAAACAAACCATTAAGCTACCAAAAAAGTTCAGAAAGAGGCGTTAAGTGCAAATTGAGTTCTAGACTACAAACCTCCTGAGATGAGACAGATGGCACTAAGAAGGCCCGTCTCTGTGTCGTCCATCTCAATGGGCAGCAGCTGATTGGCAAAAGTAAACACCAAGTCGGTGAGAGGGCCGAAACCAGCGTTGTGCATCTGTGTCCGATTGAGGGTCAGTCCATCTGAAAAGGTCATGGTGTCCTGGTCAGGCGTGTACCTTGTACAGATGCGCAGGATCTGATGGTGAAGGAAAGAACAGAAATATGGTCAGAACAATTTCGATGAACAGGAAACTGAAGGTGTAAAACAGATGGAGAGTCATTTAATCACACGTTGGACACAAAAACACAGTTATTCTCGTCACTGATTTCAAAAAGTGAAACTCATATATTTCAACCTGGAAAGACTTAAAAAGGGAGAAGCAATGAGATAATGATTAGCAGGTTTATTAATGAAAATTATCTATCTGGCGCTCGGACCCTGGAGGAAGACGTGTAGTCTGAGGATGACGTGACCTAGAAAAGCCACTTTAGAATTAGGTACGTCTTCCCCCCCAGGAATCCGATCCTGGTGGTGGAGTGGCCTGAAGACGTTTGTAAGGAATATGGGAGCCAGATGGTGGAGAAAGGGGAGGCGGAGGGTCGAAGCTCAGCAACGAGCAGTGTCTTCCATGATGAAGGTCTTTAAATATAATGTCTTGGGAGACGACTGGACGAGAAGAAGAGCAGACCCGTCTCTGATTGGAGCGTTATGGAGGAATAACCAGGTGGAGCGGAGGCAGTGAAGGTGAGTCTTCCATGTTGAATTTTCGTTAAAACTCCATTATATACATTCATTACACAGAGAGTGCAATATTCCAAACCTTGATTTCTTGTAATTTTGATGACTATGGTGGCGTACAGATAACGAAAACTCCAAATACAGGGTCTTAGCCAATAAGAACATTACAAAAAATCAATAAAATCAGAATCAGCTTTATTTGCAAGGTTGATGCATACATACAACAAATTTGGGTTCAGAACCATTTGCTCTCATTGAGGACATCTTATTCTATGGCACTATTGGTCTTCATTTTTTAAGCTGACCGACAATTGTGGAAACTTCACACTGGACCTCAAGCAATGAAGATTCTGTGCCTCTCCACTTTTCCTCCAGACTCTGGGACCTTGATTTCCAAATGAAATTTCATTTGATAACAGGACTTTGGACCACTGAGCAACAGTCCAGTTCTTTTTCTGCTTAGTCCAGGTAAGATGCTTCTGATGTCATCTCTGGTTCAGGAGTAGCTTAACATTCAGCCCATGTGTAGGATTAGTCTTTATGTAGTGGCTCTTGATGCACTGACTCCAGCCTCAGTCTCATTGTGAAGTTCCCAAAGGTTTTTGAATGGATTTTGCTAGGCAATCGTCGGTTATCCCTGTTGCTGGTGCACCTTTTCCTGCCACACTTTTTCCTCCCACTCAACCTTCTATGAATATGCTTGGATATGACACTCTGTGAACAACCCCCTTCTTTAACAATAACCTATAGTGGCTTACTCTCCTTGGGCTATGTACAATATAAACAAGTGAATCCAAGATGGTTGAAAACCATGACCAAAAGAGTGATGCGACATTTCCATGCAATATTATTTATGTTTGCGAGCCAAGGATTAGCTTAAGGAGTTTGGAAATGAGGTTAAGTCAGTCTTGGAACTAACTGAGGTAATTATTGACCTGGTGCCCATGGCTACATTCACTGATTGTAAAACAAGTTTTGAAAAGTGCTAACTGCACTCTGCGTAATTTCATTTTGAAATTCCTTATTATTTCAATACACAAGAGAAATTTATTTAAAGAGGCAATAATTACATCACATCAGATGATCTCTGACTCTGACTCAGGTAATCAGTCACAAGAAGAGTAAACAACAAGAGATCATTGATAAAGAAGCTGCCTGTATCCAAACATTGTAAAGAAAAGCTAAGGGGACGGAAAATATGCAGTAGGAAAATTTGTACAAACTAAAGGTGATAAACACACTTTCTGTTGCTGTTATTGAGGGTCTGGTCAAACGTCCTGCTAGCTTGTATACATATGAAGTGGTCTTAGTTATTTTTTTTTTCAGTTTCTGCTCTTGTAAACATAAAAGCATGACATTAATATTATATTTTTTGTATGTCGTGAGTTCCTATATTCTTTTGCATCAACACGTGGTGTAGTGTGTGGGTGGGATTAACAGACAAACACACTGAACTGATTCATTACACATATACCTTAACCCTATGCCTTAATTTTAAACATAAATGATTATAAATAGACAACTGAATAGTAAAGTTGCTTGCCTGGGTAACTTGGCTATACCTAAAGTCTTGACCTGTTTTAGCAACCATAAAATCACAGAGAACCAGAACATTGACCTTCCATTAACCCCTGCACAATCATCTTGCACCGAATGTGTGTGCCTATGTGTATGTGTGTGTGCAGCTATTAATGCAGCTGATTGTGAACGTGGAGCCTACAGCAGCCTTTGAAGCTGTTTGAGTGGGCTGTCTCCGACAGTGAGTGGCAGGCGTGTCTGCAACATGAAACAGAATAAAACATGGTTACTGGCGGCGACTCTCAACGGCTGGCCAGGCTTGCTTTCAAACACTTCAGCGCTGTCCCACACATATACATCCATACACATTGTGTTTGATCTGTCCTCTGATACGCCCTTACCAATAACAATAGCTACGTCCTTCACCATGGAAATGTGTTAGTGAGCAGATGATGATGGCTGAGCGACAGTCACAAAGTCATCACAGTCGGCCTTCAACTTCTCAACTCTGCATTCCTGGTAGTTCAATTCACCACTTCTCTGTCACATCAGACAAGTAAGACCAGGTCAGTATTACCTCCCATCCATCTACATGGCGTTGCCAAGACAACCATACCAGGTAAAAAAGCATGCATATTTGGAATAATATCTTCTGTATGTGGTGCAAGCAGTTATAATCCAGACTTTTTCCATCTGCTTTGGTTTTCCAGTTATTAATAAAATGCTTTTTCATAAATAATTTCTGGATTTAATTGTCAACCATTGGAAAAACTCTCAATTAACCCATTCTGAGATATTTTACAGCTCCTTTACAGCACAATGAAACAGACTAGGCCGAATACAGAGAGCTGGTGTACTGCTTTGTGGAGTGGTGTGGACACAATCATCTAATCTTGAATGTGAATAAAACAGGAGAGGATTGTACATTTCAGGAGAAACAAGAATAGGTGAAATACTATATTCATTATGGGAAAAAAAGTGGAGGTAATCGAGAAGTATAAATATCTCAGAGTTCACCTGAGCAACATACTGGACTGAAGATGCAATTGTGAAGCCGTCCACAAGAAGGGACAGAGTAGACTGTACTTATTGCAGCAAGATGCTGCAATAAATACAGTTTAAGATATATATTTAGACTTAAGATTTGGATTTAAGATATAAGATATATATTTGGATTTAAGATTTAGAAATAAGATATAGATTTAGATTTAAGATTTAGATATACATATAACATTTATGTATAGATATCAGATGTAGAAAAAGATTTTATACATATAATATTTAGATATAGATTTAACTTTTATATTTAGCATTTCCCCCCTCCCTGGGCTGCCACCTTAACATGGTGGAGGGGTTTGAGTGTCCCAATGATCCTAGGAGCTATGTTGTCAGGGGCTTTATGCCCCTGGTAGGGTCACCCGAGGCAAACAGGTCCTAGGCTAGGGTTGCAGCCCACAGACCCCTTATGATGATTACCGAAAATGGACACAGTGTTTCCTCACCTGGACATGGGTCACTGGGGCCCCTCTCTGGAGCCAGGCCTAGAGGTGGGGCACGCTGGAGAACGCCTGGTGGCTGGCATTCACCCATGGAGCCCGGCCAGGCACAGCGTGGAGAGGAAACCTGGGTCCCCCTTCTGATTGGCTCACCACCCATGGGAGGGGCCAAAGGGGTCGGGTGCAATGTGCTAAGGGTGGCGGCCAAAGGCGGAGACCTTGGCGGTCTGATCTTCGGCTGCAGAAGTTGGCTCTTGGGACGTGGAATGTCAACTCTCTGGTGGGGAAAGAACCCCTACTGAGATTCACCGAGCTGGGGTGGCGCCTGTATGTTGGGGTTCACCCCGGTGAATGAGAGGGATGATCAACTTTGTTGTTGTGTATCTGATCTGCGGCCGCATGTCTTGGACACTCAGATGAAGAGGGGAGCAGAGCTTTCCACTGACCAATACTTGATGGTGAGCTGGCTCCGATGGTGGGGGAGGATGCCAGTCAGACCTGCCAGACCCAAACGAATATTGAGGGTCTCCTGGGAATGCCTGGCGGAGTCTCCTGTGAGGTGGAGCTTCAACTCCCACCTCCGGGAGAGCTTCAAACACGTTTCGGGGGAGGTGGGGAACATTGGATCCGAGTGGGCCAAGTTCGGCGCCTCCATTGCTGAGGCGCCTTACCAGAACTGTGGTCGCAAGGTTGTTGGTGCCTGCCACGGTGGCAATCCTCGAACCCGCTGGTGGACTCCGGTGGTGAGGAAGCTGTCAGGCTGAAGAAGGAGTCCTCTCAGGTAATTTTGGCCTGTGGGACTCCGGAAGCAGCTGATGGGTACCAGCAGTCCAAGCGGCATGTGGCTTGGGTGGTTGCTGAGGCAAAAACCCGGGCATGGGAGGAATTCGAGGCAATTCTGGTCCACCATCCGGCGCCTCAGGGGGGGAAGAGGTACACCGCCAACACTGTTTACAGTGGGATGTGTGCTGCTGACCTCGACTCGGGACGTTGTGGGTCGGTGGGCGGAGTATTTCAAAGACCTCCTCAATCCCACCACCACGTCTTCCACTGAGGAAGCAGAGCCTGGGGACCTTGGGGAGGGCTCTCCAATCTCTGGTGCTGAGGTCACCGAAGTGATTAAAAAGCTCCTTGGTTGTAAGGCCCCGGGGGTGGATAAGATTCGTCCAGAGTTCCTTAATGCTCTGGATGTTGTAGGGTTGTGTTGGCTAACGCGACTGCAGCATCACCTGGACATCGGGGGCATTTCCACTGGATTGGCAGACCGGGGTGGTGGTCCCCCTATTCAAAACGGGGGACCAAAGAGTGTATTCCAACTATAGGGGAGTCACACTCTCAAGCCTCTCTGGTAAGGTCTATTTGGGGGTTCTGGAGAGGAGGGTCTGTCGGATAGTCGAACCTCGGATTCAGGCATAGCAGTCTGGTTTTCGTCCTGGCCGTGGAACACTTGACCAGCTCCACATCCTCAGCAGGGTCCTGGAGGGTTCATGGGAGTTCGCCCAATCAGTCTACATGTGCTTTGTGGAATTGGAGAAGGCATTCGAGCGTGTCCCTCGGGGAATCCTGTCGGTGTACTCCGGGAGTATGGGGTACCAGGCCCTTTGATACGGGCTGTTAGGTCCCTGTATGACCAGTGAGCTTGGTCCGCTATTAGGTACGTGTATGACCGGTGAGCTTGGTCCGCATTGCCGGCATCGGACTCATTTCCGGTGAGGGTTGGACTCCGTCAAGGATGCCCTTTGCTACTGATTCTGTTCATAACTTTTATGGACAGAATTTCTAAAAGCAGCCAAGGTGTTGAGGGGATCCGTTTCGGGGGCCTTAGGATTGCGTCTCTGCTTTTTGCGGAGGATGTGGTCCTATTGGCTTAATCAGCTCGTGATCTGCGGTCACTGGAGCAGTTCGCAGTCGAGTATGAAGCAGCTGGGATGAGAATCGGTTCCTCCAAGTCCGAGGCCATGGTCTTGAGCCGGAAAAGGGTAGAGTTCACCCTCCAACACTATTTACCATCTGGAGGAATTCGCTCGCACAGCACGCTTGCCTGTCAGCCTCAGTTTCTGTGGCTTGCTCACTTCTTCCCAGAACCGACACACTCATCTACAAGTAAGCCTGGAACTCTTACCTTTAACGCTAATGAACCAATGCCTCTTTGACAGAGGCTGGACTCTCTTCTACTCTGGGGTGGCCTGTGGGGAGAGGCGGCGAGCTGGGGTGGGTTTGCTTGTTGTCCCCTAGCTCAGCTGTCTTGTGTTGGGGTTTACCTCAGTGGATGAGACGGCCGCATCTCTGCGCCTTTGGGTCGGGGACAGGTCTCTTACTGTCGTTTCGGCCTGCGGGCCGAGCGGTAGTACGAAGTACCCAGCTATCTTGGTGTCCCTGTTGGGGGTGCTGCATAGTGCCCCTCTGGGGACTCTGTTATTCTGCTGGGGGACTTCGACACGTGGGGGGACTTCCATGTGGGAAATGCCAGTGACACCTTGAGAGGTGTGATTAGGAGGAATGGTCTCCTCAATCTGAATCTGAGTGGTGTCATGGTTGACACGCCTCTTCAACATTGTGTGGCAGTTGCGGACAGTGCCTTTGAACTGGCAGACCAGGGTGGCAGTCCCATTTCATAAAAAGGGTGACTGGAGGGTGTGTTCCAACTACAGGTCCTTCTCAAAATATTAGCATATTGTGATAAAGTTCATTATTTTCCATAATGTCATGATGAAAATTTAACATTCATATATTTTAGATTCATTGCACACTAACTGAAATATTTCAGGT
>JAHUTJ010074008.1:0-31424 GCA_036250325.1 Characodon lateralis
ACAGCCTGGAGGTGTGTTTGGGGTCATTGTCCTGTTGAAAAATAAATGATGGTCCAACTAAACGCAAACCGGATGGAATAGCATGCCGCTGCAAGATGCTGTGGTAGCCATGCTGGTTCAGTATGCCATCAATTATGCATAAATCCCCAACAGTGTCACCAGCAAAGCACCATCACACCTCCTCCTCCATGCTTCACGGTGGGAACCAGGCATGTAGAATCCATCCGTTCACCTCTTCTGCACCACACAAAGACACGGTGGTTGGAACCAAAGATCTCAAACTTGGACTCATCAGACCAAAGCACAGATTTCCACTGGTCTAATGTCCATCCCTTGTGTTCTTTAGCCCAAACAAGTTTCTTCTGCTTGTTGCCTGTCCTCAGCAGTGGCTTCCTAGCAGGTGGCTACTATGAAGAACCTAGAATATAAGACATATTTTCAGTTGTTTCACACTTTTTTGTTTAGTATATAATTCCACGTGTTAATTCCTAGCAAGTTAATTGTTGTTTATATCATAACCACAATTTTAGACAATTGCACTTTATTTATTTATAGCTGTATTGCAATTGTATCACAATTATATATATATTTATATATTTTCCTGGCATTGTGCAGTCCTAATTCTGGGTGGTTTAAAGGCACTCTAATACAAAAACTGCCGTATGAATTAGCAACCTAATTAAAATGTCTGAACAGCTACACTGTAAGTACTGTCAGATTCTGCTTCTTTATCAAACTCCTCCACATGCAAAAATCCTCAGTAGCAAGACCTGAGTTTAGTAGAGACTTTAAAGCCTCATGTGCCTGGTCAGATAGTCCCTGGAAAATACATTATTAGGCTACATGCGGTTTTAAAATCTTAATGTATTATATTGCTAAGATTTTTTTCTGTTACCCTCCCTTCCATCTGCCTGTCCTCTCTGTTATAAAGTGTTGAGTGGAGGCAGAACAGAGAGTAATCTGCTGTAGCCTTGGCACTCATGCACTCAGGTCTCATTGAAGGAGATTGATGGCTCTTTTCTGGAATGACTGTTGCTTTGAATGAAGAGAGAAAGAGATGGTGGCACAGGAGCGGATTTAGAATGAAAAACTGCAAGAGGGAAACGTTGGAGGGCAGGCAGTAGAGTTGAGTTGAGTGATGGCTGTAAAAGGTAGAGGAAATGTCACCGTGGAGAAGTTTGAGAGATCATTAAGTTTGGTTTGTGTTTTATTGACTGAGAGAAGGCATTGCCTTGTGATTGGTCTAAGATCTGCATCATTTTTTCTATCCTAATGCACATGCAGGTTATGAAATTGGCTGTACTAAGTTTGCATGTTAGCAAGGTTATGTCTAAATGTCAGATTTTCACTCAACATGCAAATGAGACAGGAGCAGGTTGTGATGGTGGGTATACGTGTCTCCAGGTTAGATTGCTGTGCACTTTATAGCATATTGTTCAGTGTTGCATCACAAGTAAGGTAGGAGCTCTTCATCTCTCTTTATGATTGCTTATTGCCCATGTGTGGGTGGTACAATGTTGAGTGGCTGTGATGACGGTTATGTTTATAAGTTTTTCAGTTATTTTCCCTTAGTGACCATTTTTTGAATTTACCCAATTGCTTGATGCATCCCACTGGCGTCCATTAGGGTCTAATGAGTGTTAAGACAGACAGGAACAAACAAGTTATCAGCTTACATTCTTCCCTCTGATCAGACACAAATTGAATCTTTCATCTGTTTTGTGTTATTGTCATATACCTTGAATATACACTGCTCAAAAAAATAAAGGGAACACTTAAACAACACAATATAACTCCAAGTAAATCAAACTTCTGTGAAATCAAACTGTCCACTTAGGAAGCAACACTGATTGACAATCAATTTCNAACAGGGGGAAATCTTTGGCGATTAGCAAGACACTCAATAAAGGAGTGGTTCTGCAGGTGGGGACCACAGACCACTTCTCAGTACCTATGTTTTCTGGCTGATGTTTTGGTCACTTTCGAATGTTGGTGGTGCTTTCACACTTGAGACATGAGACGGACTCTACAACCCAGACAAGTGGCTCAGGTAGTGCAGCTCATCCAGCAGGCCACAAATGTGCATGTGTCTGCACAAACGGTTAGAAGCCGTTACAGAGGCGAATGTGGCTCTAGTGTAAAGCGCTTTGAGTGGTCTGTATGACTGGAAAAGCGCTATATAAGTTCAGTCCATTTACCATTTAGAAACCAACTCCATGAGGATGGTATGAGGGCCCGACGTCCACTAATGGGGGTTGTGCTCACAGTCCAACACCGTTCAGGATGCTTGGCATTTGCCAGAGAACACCAGCATTGTCAAATTCGCCACTGGCGCCCTGTGCTCTCCACAGAAGACATAACAAATGTCCAAAAATAGAAAGTATTAGGAAAAATCCTCCAAGCTGCACAGCATCTGACACCGGAGAGGACAGTTGTCCAAAAAAAAAAAAAAAAAAATCAACTGTATCCACCACAAGAGGAATAGTTCCCAAAAAAGAATAAATCAGAATAAAATGTAACACAGCTATAAGGTCCACATCATAGCAAAAACGACCATTTTAGACTGCTAGAGTCACAAAGGGACAAATCAGTGGATTTTGGAATGTTTAGTTGTGAGGAAATTTAATACCTGAATTTATTGCACAGGTGAGAATGTATCACAGTAAAACGCTGGAATTTACTAAGCTCCTGAGAGCGACCCATTCTTTCACAAATATTTGCAGAAGCAGTCTGGATTTATACACCTGTGACAATGGGAGTGACTAGAACACTTTAATTATATGGATGGCTTAGGCGATAAGGGATTAAAGCATGAGAATAATGATTAATTTGTATTTTAGCATTTGTTTATTTCTTGCAATACTTTTCAAAGATTTAAAGTTATTCAATGTTTTCCCTATGAATTTGTGTAAAGCAATTTGGATTGCCGTGTGTGTGAATGACGCTAAATTGGTAAACTTGCCTTGCCTTGAGCAATTATCAATGCTTTGTGAAAATTAATCAGGCATTGGGGAACTAGCTAGTGATGGTGACACTAGTTTATAATACAGTACTACGATCGCCAGTCTCCACTTCACACCCACTCACCAACTCAAATCTGTGATCACCTTTGTTGGCAGTTCAGAGGATTAACAGCAGCAACTAAATTTTAACTTCTTACACTGCTTCGATCTTAATATCATAATTCAAACCATGATCATTACCTATTACTCTTTTGTACTTTGTGTACTTGTTGTGCACTTTCTACCTTGTAATGGTGTGGCCAGATCTCCCTCAAAAAAGAGATGTAAATCTGAAGAGACTCCCTGGTTAAATAGTGGTTGAATAAAATAGAATAAAGAGAAATACAAGAGAAATTCCTATGTTTTAGGAGGTTTTCCCTCCTTTTGCCACTGTACACAACTGACTGACCACAGACAGGCTACATATGACTACAGAAAATCCTGCAGTATTTCTGGCTTGTCATTTAAAACGTGTTTATACCATAGGACTGCTGTGACTGAAATTTTAAGGGATTTAATACCATCAACTTTTAAAACTGTATCATAGTTTAAAACCGAACAAGGATTCCAACGTTTGCTTAAGAAGAGTTGCTTTTCTCTTTTTTAGAATTTGTGTTTTTTTTTGGTCTAACTTGTCTGCACAATTTTAACTTTTACTATCAAATTACCATATTGTTGCTGTTTGAAAAACTCTTGTCTCTCTGAAATGTTATGTGCTGTTTTTGACACTTTTCAACTTATATTTTTTAATCAACCTACAAACAGATGTGACGGGTGATCAATAGAGATGATTTTCACAAAAAACCCCACAAAATAATAAACAAAATAATAACAAAATAATAAAAACTGAGTTGCATGTTTTTCTCCCTAAAGCAATAATATGCAGAATGAGTCTCAGATATGGTAAAATATTTCAAATGAAAAGCAACAAAACGTCATACAGACGAGTTGTTCAGGGGGCTGCTTTGTAATCACTTCAGATTTTATTAGAGGTACACTACTGTTAAGTAGATGAATGAGGGGGCCTATTGATCCAGGTGCAATGAATTTTGCTGTCATGTTTGAAGTACTTGTCGGTTTTTGAGACAGAGAGAACCGTCACATATTCAGGTGAGCTATTGATCAAATGCTGCTGGTCCCTATATACACATCAAATAGTTGGTGTATCTTTTTGACATTTCTTTCACGGCTCAGCCTTTGTATTTTGCATCTGATTGACATTTCCTTTGTATATTTGTGTAAACATACCGATCTTAAGATTTTTCATTCATTCATGGATATCATCTTTCTTCTCTCAGGAGTAAAAAGCTGCCAACTAATTTGGATTCCGGTCACAAATACAATGAGCCCGTAAAAAGTAGGCTATTATCCGTGCAGTATTTCTAAGCTGAATATAAGTCTGTCTTTAGGATTTTAGTGATTTGCAATTTATTTTATTTCGGAGGCAACTTGTGACTTGATTCAAGTCATCTATGGCTGTTTCAGAATTCAGCTTTGTACTTAATGATCTGAGTGTGAAAAAGAAATATGTATTTATAATTTTTTTTCCCAGTATAAAGGCCAGACATCTTTATGGGTTGAATGCATTATGAGCCCAAATAGGATCACTGTGGCGGTTTTCTTTAAGACATTTTGTTACAGCTCACACAGACCTTTCAGCAATATTCTTTTTTCTGCCAAATGCATCCAGCCTGCTCTTTGAAATTCTGTGTGCCTTTGGTTGACAGGCATGTGAAGTATGAGAAAGAGGCCTTGGTCATGTTTATTTTGGTAGGGGTGGTATTTGAAATAAAATTAGACTTGGAGAATTTTAATGAGACTGCCAGAACGTGTGTCCACATTGGAGCTGTGTACCACTGGGTCTGTCCTGTCACATATCTGTTCAGTTATTAAGGTCTCTTTGGGCCATTTTATACATCCCATTAAGATAGAAGTATCCAGATTACATTCTCAGAGGTTTTTTCATCAGCATTTACTGCTCCGTATTAATATACTGCAAGAAGTATTACGGATTGTGCTTTGAATGTACTCATAAATGTTGCTTATGGGTCTTTTTACACTTCAGGCTTTTGGGTTTGCTGTTTTATGTATAGTGTTTGGATTTGGCTGTATGCAGTTTGTCTTCTGATCAGTGTTTCTAAGCTTAATTTAATTACACCATAAGAGCCCTTGTCCCACTTGGTTTTGAAAACCTCTTCGCAGTCTTTGTAGAACATGTGTCTTTTCAAAATCCTGCCACCCAGACACAGTATTTTTCCAAAGGCGTTCTGCATTCAAGTCTTCTAAATAACACGCACAAGCAGTCAACATGACAAGGAGTCTCTTGCAAGAATTTGATAAGGCAAGAGCTCACACCTACGCTCCCTCTCACAACTACAGTCATGTTTGTTCTTTTTTCTCTCTGTTTAAGGCAGCCAAAAAGCTCTGGCTTTGGACAGACACACATGACAGACACACCTGAAGACAGAAAACTGACAGGCAGAGTCCAGCTGGCCGGCATGGCAGCAGGAAATGGAGCAGATGTGCAAGGTGCTTTGATGTAGGTGAGTTCCAAATGAGGTGGAGATCTGGAGGAGGTATGAAGGGGATGCACTCGTCTGTGCCAGGTTTGGGAAATCAAAGAATATTGTTGCAGACTGTTTCAGTCTGTGGTGCATTAACCCCATTTGATTTAGGTTTTCAAAGCAATATATGCAGGCACACTGGATGTTTGCATGATGAGATACTCGTTCTGGACAATATTGATACAACTTTACTGTTTTCACTTCCTCTGTTAACGCAAGGAATCTCTCAGATTTTTCCTCAACAGCATTCATTAAAAATTACTTATAAAAAGTTCATTATTACATGCAGCTTATTATAATCAATTACTGGTCAACTGATATGGGTTTTTCTATTGCTGATACCAATATTTAAAACTCAAGGCAGCTGATTGTCTATATTTCTTGCCTCAAACCTCAAGAACTGAACGTATAGTTGGGATTGATGCTCCTGCTGTTCAAACAATTGTTCCACTCCTACTTACTGTCATTGGTGTTGAGAAGTAGCTTATTTAATGGTAGAGGCGTTTTATCCTTAAAGCAATATTTGTGTTTGTGGAGCTATGGACTAAAGTTTGTGCATGATAATTAGGACACCATGTACCAACCACCTTCCTCTCCTCAGACCCCTACCTGGACTTAAGATCTCTGAGAAAGATGTGAATAGGCTCTTTCAGCATCAGAAGACCAGCGTCAGAAGCACCACCATCATCCTGGTTCCCAAGAAATACACCAATACTGGATTAGAGTTTCTGAAACTCCTGAGGTTCGTAGATAACACCCCTGTTATTGGTCTGGTCCAGGACAATGACAAGTCTGCATACAGACAAGAGGCGGATCGGTTGGTCCACTGGTGCGGTCAGACCCAACTGGGACGTAACCTGCTCAAGACAGTGGAGATGATGGTGGGCTTCCGGAGAACAATCCCACACTGCCTCACCTCACCATCCTTACAAACACGGTGTCCATTGTGGATTAAATACGGTTCTTAGGAACCACCCTTTCTTTGGATCTGAGCTGGTCGTCGCACATAGACACTGTTCGGAAAAAGGCCCAGCAGAGCCTATACTTCCTGCAGCAACTCACAAAGTACAACCTTCCCCAAGAGCTGCTGATCATTTTCTACACTGCCATTATTCAGTCTATCCTGTCTTCATCTATCTCTGTGTGGTTTGGCTCATCCACAAAACAGCCCAGGTCCAAACAAACAATTAGGTCTGCAGAGAGGATCATCAGGGCTGACCTTCCCCTCATCTACGACTTGTACAGCTGTAGGGTCAGGGAAAGGACAGCTAACATCTCTGCAGACCCCACACATCCTGGACACAAATTGTTTAGACTTTTAACTTCAGTTCGAGGCCACAGAGCACTTTTTTTTTTAAACCAGGTGCCACAGAGACAGTGTCTTTCCCCAGACTGTCTCTCTGATGAAAACATAACAGTCAGTGTGCCCAGATGTTTAAAATGTGTTAATTGAGAGCAAAGTGGAAATGAAGTCAAAATCCTTGTTCACCACAAACTTAGTGAATGAAGCTGATTCTGATTCAATCAGCAATACACCCATTTTAAGGTTGGTGATGTCACAGTATTGTATTATGTTAATTTGGTTTTACTGTAGCATAGATTTGATACTTTAGTTTCTATTTTTAATCTTTTTATTTCTTATTTTCTCCTTGCAAATATTTTAAGTGAAAGCATGTTGCGCAATAGGAATGAATGCCCTGGAGAGACATGTTAGACCACTGAATCAGGTGGAGTTAACAAAGCACAGATCACAGATTTTGCCTTGACTTGAGTTTTTTTTAATAGTTATTCAACTTGGTTTATGACTCCTTTCATTCCAGGTAAGACTATAATAAATATATATATATGTGCTCATTATTCAGTATTTTCATCTGTCTTGATACCTTTGATGCAGCGTAGGGTCTGGTGGACTCAAATGGTTTTAAACTACTGATAACAGTTGAAACCTTATGAAAGCTTCTGTAACTACTTTCCTTCTTTACGGGTCACATGTGAAGGCAGCTCTCACGTGCAATCAGTGTTTTTTGTTTCTTCCAGGAATTTAATTTCATTGTTTTTGGAACCTCCTAGCTCACCTTTTAACCAGTTAGTATCTGGCTGTTCTGTCGTCTCCAAAGCTTTCATGTTATCTTGTCAGAAGAATGCCTATAGGTAAGTCTGTCATGTTAAAATACCTACAATCCTTTCTAAAATGATTGAAGTTGTACATTATTCAATTGTTAATTGCAAATTAAACAGGTTTCTGTTAGTAAACTCAAAGTGTAAAAATAATAATATATTCATGATTATATGTATGTTTTGTTTTCATGTAGGAGCATGAAAACAAAACATATATTTGCTATCCAGCAGAAGAAAAGCAAAGCTCCCAGGGAGTATTACCGGCACTTGAGAGCCGCTTACTTCCAAGGACGCAATGCTGCCGGCATTGAGGAGGAACATGGTTTTAAATCCCTGTTCCTCCACAACCTTCATGAAAGTGTGCGATATGATGTTACTATGTATTGTAGAACAAAGACCCTGAGCATGCAAGATCTCTGGAAATATGCTCAGATGGCGTGGGAAACACGGGCTCGCCAGACCAAGGGATCAGAGGGCAAGGCTAGGGTTTTACAGGTACAGACTGAAAGAACCAGCCTTGCATTGAAAGGTCAGGAAATGCCTTCAACAGGAACCCACGTTAAGAACAGGTTCAGGGAACAATGTAGGTTCGGTCAGCAGGACCGGGGGGTTGGCAATGAACGGCAACCGAAGTTCGGTAAACCGGATAACCCCAGGTCCAGCAGACACCCTGACCATCAAACGAGGCCTAAAGGTAAGACTGATCGAAAAGGGTGGAGCCGACACTCAGAAGGGATTATGGGGAAAGAGATGGAGGAGGTCTTACGCAAGATGGGGGAGTGGTGGCCTAGTGGTTACAACAAGTGGTTTGCGTTCCAGATGGGACACAAGGGGCCAGGTTCCAATCCCACAGATTGCCACTCTGGGTCCCTGAGCAAGACCCTTAGCCCCAGAATGCTCCCCGGGCGCCGCACAATGGCAGCCCACTGCTCCCTATAAGGGATGGGTTAAATGNATGGGACACAAGGGGCCAGGTTCCAATCCCACAGATTGCCACTCTGGGTCCCTGAGCAAGACCCTTAGCCCCAGAATGCTCCCCGGGCGCCGCACAATGGCAGCCCACAGCTCCCTATAAGGGATGGGTTAAATGCAGAGGACACATTTTGTTGTAATGTACATGTGCAATGACCAATAAAGATGATTATTATTATTATTATTATTAGATGGTAACAGAAGCGGTGCGTCAGGCCACCACACCACCACAACCTTCAAAACAGGAACCCGACCATCCAGGTAAACCAGATCCGAAATCCCCGTCAGCATGACTAGGCATGTATTCCGTCTCCATGGCAACCAGAGTCTATCTGGTCAGGTGTGGAGACAAACCTGAGAAACCTCAAGAAACCCTTGGGACCTCGTCAGGAGAAACACCCCGGACTCCCTTCCTAAAATTCTTGGGCGAACTAACCCACAACACACATACCGGTCGCCGATACTGTCCGACCATTATAGGGGGGTGCGTCAAGGCGAACGCACTCCTAGATACAGGATCAGAAATTAGCCTGATGTGCTCAACCCTGTTTAAGGAGGTGAGTAGAGCCATGCTCACTCTTGGTAAACCATTTCAAGTGGAGGGTTGTGATGTAAGCATCACCTGGTACACCCAAG
Source organism: Characodon lateralis (assembly GCA_036250325.1). Lineage (NCBI taxonomy): Eukaryota > Metazoa > Chordata > Actinopteri > Cyprinodontiformes > Goodeidae > Characodon > Characodon lateralis. The sequence goes on from JAHUTJ010074008.1 coordinate 9,293, forward strand.
ACCGCTCATATATAACCAGTCGGGTGTGGTTGGATGTTTCATTCCAAGACATGACTTTGGTCCACCCCATTTACATTTGCACATTGGTCACAGAGCCTCTCCTTGTCGGCCAGAATCTGCTGGACAGGCTGGCCCCACTCATTGACTGCCACCAGGGCCAACTTTGGGCCCAGGTGGAGGTGCTAAAACCCCTGGGTGAAAGCAGTAAACCACCGTTTGCTTTCAACCAAGTTCAACCAAGTCCAGCTTGGAGCGTCCCAAAGAACCTCTAGTGAAGCTCATGCCTTCGACAGAGCCTGTCTCGGGCACCCATGGTGCACAAATGCACCCCACCACCCAGGGAACTGCCCTCTGCAGCCATGACTCATTTCTTTGCTCTCTGAAAAGTTCAGGGGTGAAACCTTACAACCCCAAAATAGTGGAAGGTGTGCAACTGGAAAACACCTTTGCACCTGAAGTGATCTTAGCACTTTGGTTGGAGAAGTCTGCAATCAGCAGGGAGCTATATGGCCGTTTGTTCCGGGAAAACCCACATCTAATTGAGGCACGACGCAGCCACAGTCTACTTTCAGCAGACTGGCCACGCCGCCTTCTGAAGGCAACCAGAGTCTGCACCCTCCATGTGCAGGTTGGCAAGAGACAGCTCTCCCAGATGTTTAGTATTGCTCAGCAACTGCACCCTCTGGTTTTCATTGGGGCAAACCTGCTGGTTCGGCTGGGCACCCAGTTAGACACCTTCAACCAGGTTGTTTGGGCCCGAGCCAACGCTCCCTCAAGTCCCTTCTTGGGAACCCCTGAGGTCACGCTGTCAGGAGAAACCATTCCACAGGCCTGCCAGGTCATTAGTGAGACCGATTCACTAATACTGCAGCGGAAAGCAGGCTACCGATCCGCCTGATTGTCAAAAAGGGACAGACGTTTCAGAGCATCCGCGTTTTCTTTCAACCCCTTCCCTACTTCCGGGAACTGAACCTGGTATTCTGTGGCACGCCAATGCTTGAGCTGAGCAACCGCTCAACTTATCTTTTAGTGGAGAATCCAACCCAAGTGCCTATCCAGGTAACCACAAGAAAACCCCTGGGGATGCTCAAAGACAGCTCCTTTAATGACTTCGAGCTAACCATCCACGTCATTGGAGACATGCCCTTATTTGTGTCCGGTAGACAGGATTCTCCAGATGTTTTGTCCACGTTTCCGTCGGACATGATCACATTTGAGAGACATGAGGTTTTAACAACCAAATCCACCTGTGGTGCTACCCTGGCGGCTGGAGGCAACCTGGTGGTGTACGCACTGGCAACACACCCAGGGCAACCAGCTCAAGAAGAGCCGGGGACCCGGGACTCATCCAGCGAGCCCTACCTTGGTTTTGAGACCGAGGTCAGCGAGCAGTTGGAGAAAGCCGGTGCGTTTACAAATATCAATCAGTCCTCTCGAAGGACTCCCATGACTGTCGGGTCACCGACCTCCACACGTTTCGTATTCCAACAAACCCAAATGCACCCCCTACGTTTGTGCGCCAATATAAGATCCCTCTGGCCACTAAGAGTCGATCCAGGAGATCCTCGACAAGCTGTTGGAGAAACAGATAATTCGTGAATGCAACTCCATGTACAACTCTCCGATTTGGCCGGTGTTAAAACTGACCGGGAAATGGCGCCTGACAAACGACAACTGTTCACTGAACAAGCAGGTACCCCTGTCACGCTGGCCCATGATTCACCTGGACCAGGAGCTGGCTAAGGTGAGAGATCCTCGCTTTTTCTCCACAGTGGACATGGCGAATGGCTTCTGGACAATGAAGGTAGAGACCAGTACAAATTGGCGTTTTCCTTCAGGAACCGCCAATATACCTGGAACAGGTGCCCCTTTGGGTACTCAAACTACCCGGCCGAATTTAACATTTTCCTTCACAAGGCCATGTCTGACACCACAGCCCAGGGAAACCTCATTTACGTCGATGACATCCTTATGAGTAGCAGGACATTTGAGGAAAATCTAGCCGAACTCCGGCACGTCCTGGACCAGCTTGTCGCAGCGGGGGCTAAGCTAGCACTCACCAAAGGCAAATAGTGCTGGACAAAAGTGGAGTACGTTGGCTTAACCGTGGGCCCAAATGGCATCGAGACCCAAGCCAGGAGGATCCGGGCCATTCAAGACATAAAGGCTCCAATGAATGTGTCTGAACTTTGAAGTTTCTTAGGGGTCTGTAACTACTCCCGCCAGTTTATTGAAGACTATGCGGAGATGGCCAGGTCCCTCACAGAACCCCTGCACAAAGACACGCCTTTCACTTGGGGAGAACCCCAAGAGCATGCTTTCCAGCTCTTGAAGCAGAAACTTGGTTCTGCCTCTTGCCTGGCCTACCCAGATAAGGACAAGAAGTTCTACCTGGAAGAGAGTTTCTCTTCCAAGTGTCTAAGTGCTGCGTTAAAGCAGAAATATGACCAAGACATGCGAGTTGTCGCATACGCAAGCCAACCTTTGAGTGACATAGAGATTAGGTTCTCAGACTGTGAAAGGGCTCTGCTTTCTACAGTCTGGGCAGTTGAACATTTCTGCAGTTACATTGGGGGGCAGAAAGTGATTATTGAAACATGCCATCAACCGGTCACCTTCCTGAACAGCGAACGGTTGAGGGAAGGAAGAGTGTCCAACAGTCGCATCGTAACATGGATGATGGCACTTCAAGGTTATAACGTTGAGGTGAAGTACGGTCAGAATAATAAAATGGTGTTGGGGCAGGGGTTAGCAGAATGCCAGCACTGTGAATGCGACCACCGTTGACACACCTGCCACCTCCCAGTTTTCTTCGAGTCACCGCTACTTCGATGAAAACGTGTGCGAAGGGCTCCCAAGAGCCTACATTGACGGGTGTGCCTTCCTTCATGAAGGTCGACCACAAGCTGGTGTAGGCATCATCTGGGTTGGACACCCTGCCACCGAACCAAACCACTACCACCTGGGCCAAAAACAAGTCAGTACGCAGAGATTGCAACAGTACTCATCACCCTCCAGCAGGTTACAGTCCTGGACATTACTGGACATTAAACAACTGGTGATCTGCTCCGACTCCAACTATGCTCGGCACAGTTTCATCTCCCACCTCCCGGTGTGGAAAGAGAATGGAATGAAGAATGCCAGGAATAAAGAGGTAAAACATTCAGAACCCTTCCTGGCATGTGACACATCTCACCACAGAACAGGGTGTACTGTTCCAGTGTACTGGAAAAAGGTGAAGGGTCATTCTCGGACTTTGGGCCCAGACAAGGACAGAAATGATGAAGCAGACCGTCTAGCCCGATTGGGAGCTGAAAATGGGACCCCGTGGGGTTTCCAAAAAGAATGGCTTCCTCCCTCTCAGACCCATGCCGTCTGTGCCATCACTCGGCGACAGACGAGAGAGAGGTATGAAGACCCCCAAAGCACTGGGGAGACTCTCCACCTTGGACGTAAACCCAATGATGCTGACTTGGCAACCATGCAGGACCAAGACCCTGACCTCCACACCATCAGAGAGCTAGTGGCTAGTTGTCTGTCAGCTGAAACGTTGCCATTGGCGACGGGTGAGACCAAAGAACTGTGGACCCTCCTACGTAACCTGTCCCACCTGAATGAAGTTTGAGAAAGGTTTGTTAGTCTACACCCACAACGGGCGCGGGACGCCCCGATGGGTGGTACCAACTGAATATAGGGGGGTCATGTTAGCCTACGCTCATGACTCTCCTGTAGGGGGTCACAGGGGTTTTAAAGCCACACTCCATGCCCTTCAACAAGTGGCATACTGGCCTTCGATGGCTCACGACACCCAAATCTACATCCAAGGATGTTTGACCTGCTGTCAGTTCCAACCATCCCATCCACTTGGTCGGGCTCCACTTCAGCGAAGGGGAGTTACATTCCTGTGGTCCCACCTGCAAATCGACTGGGTAGGACCAGTCCCCAAATCGACCAGAGGTAATAAATACCTCCTAACAGTGACGTGCAGTTTCACTAAATGGGTTGAATGCTTACCTACACCCAACGATACAGCTGTAACCACGGCTGTTCTTTTGCTGAACCATGTTTTCAGCCGGTGGGGTCTTCCCCTGTCCATTAACTCAGACAGAGGAACCTATTTTACCTCAAGTGTCATGACAGTGCTTTTTGACATTCTGGGAGTGGAAGTAAAATTTCACATTCCCTACCACCCACAGTCGTCGGGTCAGGTGGAGCGGATGAACCATACCATAGTGGCCATGCTGAAGAAGTATGTTAGCAGCAATGGAAAGGACTGGGACATCAAACTCCCGTTGGTCCTGATGGCCATCCGGTCCACCCCCCAACGCTCCACTGGGGTAACCCCCTTTGAGATGATGACTGGAAGGCAAATGACTCTCCCACTCCATCTGCTGTACCATCCAGAAGATGTGAGTGCGACAACTGCCTACACAGCACATCAGTATGTCACAGACTTTAAGGAGCACCTTGGATTCACATTTGCTTGGGCACAAAAGAACCTGGAAGCCAGCGTAGAGGGCGCAAACGCATATTACGACTGGATAGCAGCCCACCGTGAATACGAAGTGGGTGAAAAAGTTTTCTATTTCAGATTTGCCCAACCAACCGGGCGTTCCAGAAAATTTCTCCCAAGCTGGGCAGTCCCCTTCGAAATTGTGGGAAAACTCTCACCCGTGGCCTACAGGATAAGAATATCAAAATCCAAACGGGCCCTGATGTACAAATGGGTTCATGCAAACCAGATTAAATCCTATAACAAACTCTCCTCCACAGGCACAGGATTCCCCTCTGGACAGGAGGAAGGAGAGATTAGTGCATAGGGCCAGACTGATAGGTACATGTTTTAAAATAAATCCACACTAACATGCACTAATCACTAACAACTCTACCCTCAAAACTCCCTTTTATAATTAGGATCTCTCTGTTGCAGGATGGAGGTCATCTGGATGATTGGCATTCTTGTTGGCTCAACACTCGCTCTGCCAACTGGTGTAATGGAGATAGGACCCCCAACCAGCACAGTCCTGCAAGACACCCCCGGGCTCCTTATTACACACTGTAGACTTCATATGCAAAGGGTTTTTGTACGTCTAGACCCGTGGGACGTGTATTGCAAACACATCCGCTTACCTCCACTGATGACTGAAGGAAGACCGCAGGGGACTCAAACCCAGGACACCATAGACCATGCCAAACAAACTACAATCTACATCCTCAAACAACTGCAGAAATTCATGGTCACTGAACAGGATCTCAGTGAAAGTAAACGCCCAAAGAGATTCCTAGGTGAATTGATAGCCTCAGCGGTGGCGCTGGGATCTTTGTTTTCCATTGGCCTTTCAACAGCAAATTCAGTTAGCTTGAAAACTATTCAGAGGCATGTACAAGAATTAGATGAAGAAATGCTGGAAATCCAACAGAGACTCCTCCTCCAACAGAGACTATTGGAAGTACAAACTAAGACCCTCCAGGGCACAGTTGTCACTGTAAATTTACACTCCACTCTTATTAACAATACCCTGCATGCGATGCAAACTCTCACAGAAGTGGTCAAGAATGATTTAATGTACACACAGGTTGTAAGAGACTTGATGCAAGACCTGATTAGAGAGGTTGGTTCATCGGTAGACAGCCTAACCGAAGGACAGATACCTACTTATCTAGTTCCATTGAATTTAGTAGAGAAAATCCTAAAGTCCACCACAACAGACACCTTGCAACCTCCACAAACACACCTGGCTTATAGCTTAGGCAGCGCAATTCCAATTTTTGTCAATCCAGATAACTTAGAGATAGGATTTATGCTCAATCTCCCGATCATCGAAAGGACAAATGTATACAGGCTTAAAACAGTGTTAAATGTCGGGTTTTGGAAGGAGAATACACACTTACACCTGACAACCCCATCACTCTTAGCTTACCACGATACCGACCCAAAAGTTCATCTAATTCCCAATTTAGACCTGTGCACCAAAACCAAGGACCTTCATTGGGTGTGCCCAAGTAATACTTTTATTAGAGACGTCACCGATTACATGTGTGGCTTAAGGGAGGGATCTCCTGAACAAAATGGTCAGGCTAAAGTGACTCTAAAGGACGTAGGAATAGAAACCAAGGTCGAGCGTGCGGGTAATTTATGGCTTGTAAGCACACCAGTGACAGAAGGCTTGCTATCTTACGATCAGCACGACACAGTTACCCGAATAAAATTACCCAACCAAACGATGTTCATCTCTGTACCCCAGGGTGCACTCCTCCACCTCGGAGACATAATCCCTCATCACCTTAATCTCGATCGATATGATACAGAAATTGAAATTATGGATGCCTTCAAAGGATATAATTTCAGCATTGATGCCAGGTTTGAAGAACAACTTGTAATGGAAGGGACCAAACTAATTAAGTTCAGCCTTACCCCTGCAGAGTTAAGCTTCACACCTCTCCCTCAATTCCCCAGGCGAACAGAATGGACAGAAACCCACACTATGACCGTCACTATAGTTCTCCTTGTAATCGGGTGGGTCATGACGGCAGTAATGGCACACACCGCATACAGGCAGGTTCAGCGTTTACAAGTCAGGATTGATTCCCTCACATTTATTTCCCCACGGTTCATAGCACCACCTTTACCAATGACACAGGCAGGTTCCAGTGCCTAATGGAAGTTGGATGAATAAGCTATGAACCATGATTTTGTTTTTTTAAAATATATATACATATATATGTACTGTATCTTTTATTTGTTGTTTCACTTTGTCTCGGGGTTACCAAAGCTGATGACCAAAGAATGTAACGATGATGTGAATGTATTGTCTTGTATTTTCTCATTGAACAACATAGAAAGGTATGAGTCAGAGTTTAGCCCTGCCCAGGCTAACCTCTGTCCTGCTAAATCATAGGCTTTTGAGAAACACAGAGACAGTTTGCTGTTTGTTTTGTTTTGCCACGGATCACTGATTGTTCAGCTAAGGACAGAATGGTCCCAGTAGCTTCAAAGACTGCGATTCATCTCATCCTTTGAACCTAGGGGGGAATGTTGGACCATTTGTTTGCTGAATATTGGATCAGTTTGTACGTTGCTGGACGCCACTATGCCCTCCGGCGTCATCAGCCATTTTGTAGCACAGGATAGTCCGCTACTACAAATCCCAGCAGGGACCGTGGCTGATAAGACGGGGGCGTCGCAGCGCTGATGTCACAGTGGACTATATAACAAATGAGCTCCCTCCCAGCTGGGCTTTTCACGCTGGAAACCGAGACGCGGTTACCACGCAACTGGAGCATCACTCTAGAGAAGAAATCCCACGTGGACTTTCATTCATTCTCCCCCCGTTGGCCAAAGAAAAATTCATGAAAGAGGTTTCTGGAATAAGAAGGCCAGAAATTTCACTTTACCGATCGAGGACGTGAGTTTAACACGTAACAAAGTAAAACCATCCGGAGGTTTCAAGGAGACGGGATCGCCATCCTTGTTTTTGTTCCAGTCGACTGTTGACGGTCCGTCATATCGTTCCTTTCCGCCAAGGAGGCCAGAGGACGGAACAGACCGCTTCCCTGAGTTAACCAGGGATGGGTGGAAACTCTTCCCCCCACTTTTTTCTCTACCTCTCTGTCCAAGGAAAACTACATTAAGTAAAGTCCGTTCGTTTTATTTTCTTCATTAGGAATAGCTTGGGCAGGATAGAATAGGAGTTTAGGGCGATTTAGAATCGTCACTTATAGTCTAATGTGTTCTAAATTGTATGTGCATGCCATTGTTTATTGAAACTTGATTGCTGTGGATTTCTGAGGCCGCCGAGTCTCACAAGTTGTGTTTTTACTGTGTGAACACCTGAGCACAGGTGCGCCGTAAAACTGAACTGCTATAATAACCTTATGGAAAAAATCAACCATTTTCTTTGTCTTCAACTTCATGTTTTATTGGTTGCCGCCAAAAGTTTTATAACTCTTTGTGTGCGCTGAGCTTGCAGCGTTGGGGGAAGTTTACCGTTGACACCTGGTGGGGGAAGTTGCCCTCAAAGCTTCGCTTAGCATAATATTCCCCTTGTATCGTGCCATAACTGTCATAACTACTGGTTTGATTTCATTCACACTCAAGGCTGTTTTTATTTTGTTTAGTTAGATATTTTAACCTTTTGTGTAGAACTTTGCATGTTTGAATAGGTGAAGATTATTGAATCGCAAAAGCGAGTTGTATCAAGGCTGTTGATTTAATAAATATTCATGTAGATAAAGAGAAGGCGCTTGTGTTTATTTTGTGCGAGAGTGATCTGTCAGTCAAAATAAGGTTAAAGTTCCCCACGTTTAGGCAGAAACGGTTGATTAAACAGTGACATCTAGTAATAGTTATCAACTATTACTGAGAATTTAATAATTGTAATTATCAAGGGCTTTGAGCCACAATTACAACACCAAAGGACATCTCTGATTTCGATTCATAAATAAGGATTTCTGGTTATGCAATTAATTGTCTCAAATTATGATTTTCAATTGACAAATATTAATTAATCAATAATCATAATCCCAGCATGTGTGTAAACCTGAATGCATAAGCGAAAGACAGTCTATGCTGACCTTGCACTTACAGCCAATTTGCTGTGATCACAATGACAAGCGTTTCAATGTGGATACTTAGTAATTAGCTAAGATAAAATAAAGAAAAAAGTTGAAACCGTTGAAGCATGTCAGAAGGTCCCACTCATGCTATCCTCCAAAATCTGTCAAGAAGCTTCTCTGAGGCCTTTGCTGCTGAGTCCCCTCCCTCACACTTGGCTGCTTCACTTAATTAAAGCCACTTCAGATCAGTCAAAAGATCTGGATATGCATGCCTGAGCGGACCACCGGGCTCACCTGATCTGCCAGTCATGACCACCCATACCTGCTTGCTAACGCACCATCACAAGACAAAGCCAGCATCCCAGATACACATTTATATGTACACTAATCAAATGTCAGTCATCCACCAGTAGGGTTTGCACAATAGCTTGAAGATGAGTATTATAATTTAAATATTCTTTCTTTTAAAAATGTTCCTTTAAACATACCCACATCTTTTTAGTGACATTAAAGTACATGGTTACAGCTTTAAGGAGAAAAATACTCTGATAAATAATACTTATTTAGACAAGCTCATTAAAATTAAATAATCTGCAATCTATCGCTCAAGAGGCAGTAAAATTCCTTTGTAAAGACATGCATTGCCCTGAACAGAAACATTTACAATGAGCCAGGGATCTGTAGCCAAATTACACATTGAATTTTTAGATAAACAATGATGAAATTAATATTGTGTTATGTTTTCATTAGGAAACAGAAAAAAAGAAGCAACTATTTTCATCCTTGAATAAACACGTCATGGCATCCTGCATCCTGAGTAAAATACACAAGTCTGCAACTCTGTGCATCCCTGATTCTTTTGCAGTGCTGCTTTCCATAACATTGACCACTGGGGATGTCTGAGGGACAATCATTGAGTGCATTGTAGATCTTTTGAAACAGCCCACTTGGGAGTGTACGTCTACAGCATGAAATAGAGCTTGTGTATTGTTTTAAATGCCAGGCTTGTTCTCAGTCACTGAACTTTACTGTGGTAGCCTTTAGTTATACTATAGCTCAGTCAGCTGACATTTAATGCTCAGCCATTACTCTGCAGCTGCTTTAGTGCAGGCGTCCTTGTAACCAGTCCAAATATGAACAGACAGATGTGACAACTGGCTAACAATATGTGACAAGCTTTTAAGATCTTAATGGTTTAAATATTCTTTCTCTTGAGATCTGTATTGACATTTAAGGTCTTAACACTGAGATGCTATAAACTACCAGGCAACACTTGGAGTTATCTGTGTCAAGCAGTTGGAAAAGGTGCTTAATACCTGTTCATTGTTTATCATCATTTAACATAGTGTTGTAAAATTTACTGGCTGTAAATCAGTTGTTTACTGATACAATGTTTTGCCAAAGATTTCATTATTTGTTTTCTTAATGTTTTTGTAGTATGTTTTCTTTGCTTTCAGTTATTTCTGAGGTTGGAAAGTATGATTTTTCTTTTGTTTATGGTGGTGATGCTAATAATAGTGCGTGTATCAAAAGAGGGACTTAATTAATAACTTGAAGTAGAAGTTATGTTACTGTGAAACTTATAAATACCTTCAGTTTCCTTTGAATCTTTTTTAGCATTCCTCCGTCTCTCACTGCGTCTTTATTCACCTCTCAATCTGTGTCGCCTGGTTTGAGCTCACACATTCTCATTTCTCTTGGTGTCCCTGGCTCTAATTTGAGTTGCTTCAGCAACCCTGTGGCGCCCACCACTTATGCCTCCTCTCTCGTCTTCCTCAGACCTTTGTTAAGTTTACTTGCGCTGGTTAATGATTGCTTTTATTTATGTCTTTGTAGAATCCCTTTTCAAATTGTCCTTTTGTTGTGTGGAGTTTTCTGTCTGTTCTGTAACATGTTTCTGTCTCAGTTGCTTCTTGCTTGTTTGTGTGCTATCAGGCAGATTTCAGTCTTTGCTTTTTAATTTCCTTCCTTTTGGTATGGAGCAGTATAGTTTTTCTTTTTTCACATTTATTTCTCAGCAGACTTGGTTTCTAGAATTTTTTTTTTTATAATGTATAGAAGTTAAGCCAAATTTATATTTTTGCTCCTGAGTCTCCGAAATGCCTACATAAAAAAATCCTGAAGACATTTAAAAAAAAATGCTAGAGTGCAGGAACAATGTCTGTGAAAAGCCCGTTTCACCCAGTAGTCAATAACTTGTAGCAGCTACGGTAAGCATGTGCCTGTCATTAAAGAATAATTTTGGTTGAATATTCTTTACAGCATTAATTTAGTTGAACAAAGGTTTATGATGCTTCTTTCATAGTAAGCATATATCATGGCAGCAGTTTGGTGTCTTGACTAACTGCACTACTACCACCGCTTGATTCTTTTTAGCCATCCTGTGCAGATGTTGTAGGTTTGCTGCTGTGTTTAACATCATTGTCATGCTACATGAAACAATTTAGACCAAACCTCTGGTGTTAAAAAACATTTTTCTTCAAACAACTCCTTCAAACAAACTGTACCTTGCACCAACAAACAGGCCTTGTGTTTTTGCAATTTCTTTGAGCACTGCAAATTTTGAATTTTGCATGAACTTGGCCAAGTCTCTATTAGGAAGTAATTTCTAATAGAGATTATGGGTGATGTCTTTCTGCCTTTGCATGTTGTCTACGCCCATGAATGCTGTAAAGCAGCAGTCCTTCTAAACTTCTATTCAGCACCTTTGATTAGAAGCAAGTGGCTGCTCTGTTCCTCTCAATTTATATGGAAGCAGTAGGTGTTTACTTAGTTGTTAAACATTGCTTATAAATGTATGATTAGTATTTGTTAAATACATGTGTTGTCTCCTGCTGAGGATGTTTTTACATTTGAGACAGTTCAAGAGCAGATATGAATTTATTTCTGTGATGTTCTAGTATGTAAAAATGACCTTATTCAATTCTAAAGCTGCTGTGAGACAGACTGCTATTTTGTCATGTATGCTGGCAAATTGGAAATGTATTACTCAGGTCTAAGTGTGAAAAGGTGAAGGTGATTTTGTGGAACATCAAGTCCTTTCATGCCTTTTAAGTATGTATCTCTGCTGATGTGCTCCCGTTATGAATAGTGCATAGTGGGATGAAGGGTGTGGAAATTCACTTTGTTTTATTGTACCCTCGGTGCCTTGTTTTACTTCTTTATTAATTATATTTATAGACCAACTGAACATTTGAGAATTAAATTTTAATACTGTGAGTGCAGAATTGCAAAAATTAAGTCAAGCTTTCCGTTTCTCTCTGTAGCAGTCTGACCCACCTAAAAATCTGACTTTTTGCACACGTGTACAAATTTCACTACTCTGAACAAGACTCTTGCAGAGGGTCTTTATCATGACATTGACCTTAAATAATCTGTTATCCAGATGGAAAGGAGTGTTTATCACCTTGAAGATGTCATGAAAAATGCATGTCAGTACAGGTAAAATACTTCTCTTTAAAGTGAAAGATCGTATTGTCTAGTTTAGATCTCAGAACCTTTGTAAAAAATTTATTAGTTTTTTTCTGCTTAGAAAGGCCTGACGGTGGCAGCGGTAGTAGGGGTTCATCCTGTAACCGGTAGATTGCCGGTTGAAACCCCTGCTCCATCTGTCTCAGTCGTTGTGTCCTTGGGCAAGACACTTCACCCGCCTTGCCTGCTGATGGTTGTCAGAGGGCTCGGTGGCGCTGATTGTATGGCAGCCCCACTTCTGTCAGTCTGTCCCAGGGCAGCTGTGGCTACAGTGTAGCTCATCACTGTCAGTGCCTGCATGAATGGGTGGATGACTGATTGTAGTGTAAAGCGTTTTGGGGTCCTCAGACTTGATTAAGCACTATACAAGTGCAGGCCATTTTTTTTAGAATATTATAGTAGATGTCTTGACCTCTGCTTTCAGCCAAAAAGATTTTTATATCTACTGTTTAGAACCGTATCTTGCTCAATACTTAAACAGTAGTGTTTGAGAATAACTAATGTATGCTATATGGGTCTTGATACTTGTGGAGCATCCTGTGAGGTGTCTAGTGCTGACTCACAGGAGCGTCTGGCATGGACTACTTTTGATTCTGTTCTGAATCCAGAGAGAGGAACCACTAAGACATCCAGATACTGTCCCAGAGTCAAATAGCTGCCTTTTTGGAGTGACATTATTGTGTGTTTAAGGTTGAAGTACAAGGTCATTAAGGTATGTCACATCCATATATATTCTGTTAAAACTTTTAATACTATTATAAAAAAAATTAACTTCCACAGATTATTAACTTATCCAAGAATGAAATCTGATAATAGGTTGATGTATTGTTGAAATTACCAGGATTTCACATGCTAATGGTTATTCTCTCTAATCAAAGCCTGTGAAAATGTTATATCCAGCCAGTGTCTGATTTTTGAGTTTGTGTTTTTGTTTATTTCTCCTGGTTTGGTCCTTAGTTTACCCTTAGTTTTGTGTTTTTGATTTGTTAATTGATTTCACTTCTTCTGTTTACCACAGCCTAGCTCGCACCTGTTTCTTGTTTCTCCTAATTACCTGGTCTTGTTTTTCATTGGTTCTCCTGAGATTTCCTGTTTGTATATATATTCCTTAGTTGCCTTTGTTCCTCGCTGTGTCCTGGGGTCATGCTTATCTCTGTGTCCTGGTCGTACTTATCTCTGTGTTCTGGTCGTACCTGGTCATGTATCATATGTCCTGGCCTGGTTCTGGTTTCCCTGCCTGGTCTGTGAGTGAGAACAATACATCTTGGACTTACCATCTTTCATCTGACTCCTGGCGTCTCCTTCTCTGCACTTTGGTCCTACCCACAACTGAACAGCATGACAGAAAATACCTTAGATTTGTTAGAGATGACACGTGACTACTGTAGGATGTGCAGAATAACTACAGGTTGTTATTCAAAAATAGAATTTTTTTGGCTTCTGGTGTTCTACTAAGGAAAGTTACACAGGAAATTAGAGAACAATTACTCTGTGAATTTAAAGGAAAGCTGCATTTGGACAAGTGTATCATGTTTACTAAAAATTATACCAATTAAAATCCAAATTTGCTTGCTTCAATATCCTTTAATATTAAGTTGTTTATAATTTGTTTAAACTTATGTTGTTGGACTTGTTTCTTTCTTGTTTTGTCTGCCTCCATTCGTCAGTCTGTTACTGTCTGCTGTTACCACCATCTTGGTATCTGCCAGAGCAGTTTATCCGGTGCTTCGGATTCGCTCTTCAGAGATTGAAATGTGCGTGCCTGCCTGAAATTACTTCATTAAAGAGAGCAGTAATCTCAGAGGGGGGCTGCACCAAATGCATCCTTCATTAGAAGCGATTTAGACAACAGACAAAACATTCAGAATAGTTAACTTAAATAATTTTAAATGGCCGAAAAGGCACAGAAAATTTGGTTTTGGGGTGAAAGTTTGACAACGGTCGGAGTTCTTCCTGGAAGGAACAGAAATAGATAAATCAGGAAGGCGTGCATTTGGAGTATAGCTGTTTTGTTACGGTCCAAGATTCACTGCGAAGACCTGAAATGTCACTGTGGGAATGTGTGAGTGTGTGCATGAGTGTGTGGAGGTCTAGCAGCTTTATCTGTCTGGCATTTTTCTCTTTCAGAGCTGACTGTAGTACCAAGCACCATCTGATAACCCTTGAAAAAGGCTCAGCACTGTGAAGAGTATTGTGGGGAACACATGTAACCTTAACAAGAATTAGGAGGGCGGTGACTGGAAAGGTGACATACAGGGTTCTGTCACCTTTACTACCATCTGCAGTTATTTTGTTGGTGTTATCTTAATAGTGCTAGGGGAGCGCATTTAATTCTTCTGCAGCTGAATTTCTCTGTTCCCATGTGTGCAGGTAATAAACGGATCTCAAATTCAACTGGTGGAGGATGATTACTACATATGATATCGTAACATCCCACTTATTTAGTATTTACTCGGGGCTGTAACTTTCCAGTTTTTTATTTGTTTAACTTTAGTGCAGGAATAGCCGTTGGCATTTAGGTGTCAAACAGAATGTTTAGTCTTTAGTCTACAATTATCTCACCTCTGGGGTTCCATTAAGAAAAAAAAAAAGATTACCTGTTGTAGATGTATAATATCACAACATATTTTCTCATAAAGCATTGAGCCAAAATAATGATTTTATGATATAATAGCATTAAAACAAATGGATGATTTAACACTGATCAAATTGCTTATTTAAATAAATGAACCACAGAAATTTAAACTACAGTTATCTCTTAAAAACGTATTTCACGTAGGTATAATATATTGGTTATTAAAGCTTCATTTACCTTATTTATAATATTAAAATGTGTTTTGTTTGTTTTGTGTTTTGCTTTTTATTTGTCGTCGTCGTCTTCCTCTTATCCGGAACCAGGTTGTGGAGGCAGCAGTCCCAGCAGAGACCCCCAGACTTCCCTCTCCCCATCCACTACCTCCAGCTCTGCTGGAGGAGCTCGAGGAGTTCTCAGGTGAAAGGCAGCCTCTCCAGCGTGTCCTGAGGCATCCTCTGGGCCTCCTCCTGTTGGGACATGCCTGGAACACCTCACGAGGGAGGTGTCCAAGGGGAATCCGGAACAGGTGCCAGAGCCACCTCAGCTGACTCCTCCCTGCCTCCGCCACCCTGCAGACAAAGCACATTTCAGCCCCTTGTATCCAGGATCTCGTTCTTTCATTCATGACCCAAAGTTCATACCCATAGGTGAGGGTAGGAACGCAGAACTCTCTTCACCACAATTTACCAGTGCAGTGTCTGCATTACTGCGGCAGCCGTATATATCTGGTCGAATCACCACGCCATTGTCATCTGCAGCAAGGAGATAAATCCAGTGCTTTTTTAATTTTTATTGGTTAATTTTTATTATCAAGGCAGTTATTTGACCCTTCTTCCAATGAGGTGAAACATTTTCAGCCTTCAGTGTATAACTACGTGGTTCTTTAATGTCTAGATAAGTGTTTAAAAGGTGACACGATCCGTCTTTTATTTAATATTTCCCCTGAATACACATAAACGTGTGTGTATGTGTGTATTAATTTGGTAATTGGGAAGCGGAAAGACACTGGGGCACACAAAGAAGTGACCCGAGCCGTTCCAAGTGCTGCCAAAGAATAGTACTGAACTTATTAGTCCAGCTACCTTTCCTCTTTCTTTCTTTTAAAGAGCAACAGCAAAGCAGTAAGACAAAGAGCCAAGTGTGCACGTCTTTGGATGCCCTGAGTGGTCTGCAAGGCTCTGGCTCCATTCCTCTGCAGTATGAGTGCATTTTTCTGACCTAATATATTTAAAAAATTGTTTCTATGTTAACATTTTGATGAATAATGTAAAAATGTTCTTGTTCAATTAAATAAAAATAAATGCTTGTCCTAGAGTATAAGAGTGCATTTCTGCATGTCTTGACACTGTGAAATATTAATATTTACAAAATGTTATCAAATTGTCATAAAAGATGTGAAGAGATGCAACATCAATATGGGAAATAGAAATAACTGAGTTTCTTGTGTTTTATTATACGGCATGCTTATTTCTAGATAACATACACAGTTAAAAACAGATATTTACATAAAAACAGACATTACCCTATTTCTCACTGTCTGGCTTTAAATCAGAATTTAAACGTTTCCTGTTTTGAATCAGTTAGGACTACCAAAATTATTACTGCTTGCTCAGTCTCAGAGATTAAAAAACATTTTTTAATTCAAAAGTTTATATACATTTCTTTTGATTTTTTCCCCCGGTCTGAACAGATTTGTTGGCTGCCTTGCTTGTACATGCATTTTTAGCTAAGATCAGCTGGGACTAAGATCAGGGTTTTGTGATGTCTACTCCGAAACACTGGCTCTCCTAATTTGCTTAAAGACATTGTAATCTTACTGTACGTAAACGTCCGACTTTAAAGGAAGTAATAAAAAAAACATCAAAATAAAAATTTGTCCCTCAATATTCTAGCAGTTATCAAATAAAGATAAATGTGGTAGTCCTAACTGACCTAAAACAAGAAACCTTTAGTCTGATTTAATGTCAGACAGTGAAAACATTTTTATGACTTAGCTACTGGCATAAGTGAGCTTTCCAAAAGAGCTAAAATACTGCTACTGTAAAAGAAAACACAATATCATTAAAAGACTGGAGGTGTCAGATGAAGGCAATAATACTAATTGCTTTCTGAAAAGACAATTTAATTAAACATAAACTTGGACTGTTGCCTATTAATGACCTTGTCTTGTAATTTTTTTGCCTCAGCGGATCTGCAGAATTGTCTTAATTTTAGGCTTCTTTAAGGAAAGGGAAGTTAGATGTGACAACTGTTAAGAACAATGAATATTGTTCCCTGAGGTAAAGATGAGCCACTGTGAGGAATGCCAGTTTTGACCCTCTACAGCATTATGTTGCCCTTGATCCCCTTATTGCAGCAGAATATGACAGTATGACACGTTAAGTGAACAGTCGATCTTAATTGGCTCATCTTCTGTCCTTGTGTGAAGATGTGTGTTTGTGTGTGTCTGTGTCTGTGGCTTCTGTTGGAATTTAATCAGCTTATGCCAATGGAAAGGCTGATTGTTTAGTAGCACTTCTTTTCAACAAAATTATGTGCATATATATATATATATATATATATATATATGGCTCCACCATCATCCTGGTCCCCAAGAAATGCGCCACCATTGGGTTAAATCAATACAGACCTGTCGCCCTGATGTCTGGGGTCATGAAATCCTTTGATCACCTGGTGCTGAAGCATCTGAAGGACATCAACACCTTGCAGTCTCCTTACTGGGTAGGTCAGCAGATGAGGCAGTCAATCTGGGACTACACTTCATCCGGCACAGCCTTGACCATCCAGGACATATGCCTGGATCCTGTTTGTGGATTTCGGCTTGCCCTTCAACACCATCAACCCAGACATCCTCCACCAGAAGCTCACCCAGCTCAAAGTGACGTCCTGCACCTGTCAGTGGATCACCAGCGTCCCGACTGAGCGGCAGCAGCAGGTTAGAATGGGAAGCATTTTGTCTCGCACAAGAACCATCAGCACCGGCGCCCCGCAGGGATGTGTTCTCTCCCCACTCCTCTTCTCCCTATACACAAATGATTGCACCTTAGTGGATCAGTCTGTGAAACTCCTGAAGTTCGCAGATGACACTACTATTATCTGTCTGATCCAAGACAATGATGTGTCAGTCCAAGACCACTGGTGAGGTCAGAACCACTTGGAGCTTAACCCGCTCAAGACGGTGGAGATGATGCTGGGCTTCCAGAGAAAACCCCCCACACTGCCTTCCCTCACCTTCTCAACAACACTGTGTCTACTGTGGCTTACTTAGACTTTTACATTCGGGGCGGAGCTACAGAGCACCTTTTGCAAAAACCAGCTGCCACAGGGACAGTTTCTTCCCCCAGACTGTCTCTCTGATGAACACTTACCAGTCACAGTACCTAGACCGATACCATGCATATTTACTCTAATTCAACCATGTCTTTCTTTTTTGTAAAAACACTGTATATACAGATATTTTCAAAAATATTTGTATTTCCCTTTGATATTTCTGAAAACAAATGTGAACTGAAGCCAAATTCCTTGTTTGTGTGCACAAACT
Organism: Characodon lateralis; assembly: GCA_036250325.1. NCBI lineage: Eukaryota > Metazoa > Chordata > Actinopteri > Cyprinodontiformes > Goodeidae > Characodon > Characodon lateralis. Next base: position 27,436 of record JAHUTJ010074008.1, read on the forward strand.
TGGGACATAAAGTTGATTCTGATATTGCCAAAAATATTAGGCCAAGCCTCCAAATGATTGGATTCGGGTGTTTCAATCACCTCCATGGTTACAGGTGTATGAAGCCCAGCATCTATGCAAGCACAACATTTGTGCAAGAATGAGTTGCTCTCAGGACCTCAGTAAATGGCTATATGGTATCATTATAGGATTCCACTTGTACAAAATGTGCAGTAGTGAAATTTCCTCATGACTATTAATATTCCACAGTAAGCTATTAGTGGTGTAAGTGAAAGCAATGGCGAATTGTCATATTATGTGGCAACTCAGTAATATGAAATGACGGGCGTGGAGCACGGAGTCAGTAGTTACAGACCTCCAAACCTTATGTGGCCTTCAATGTAGCTCAAGAACATTGTGTGGAAATCTTCACGGTATGGGTTTACATAATGGAGGGACAAACCTCTGGACCGGGAAATTTTGGATGAAGCTTCAGGTGAATGCTCCTCTTGCACATGATAATTCATTGCCAAGATAGACTGAAAGTAACAAAATTTCACATTGTCAGTTTTGCTCATCCTTTTTCCAGTTGTCGTTTGCTTTGCATGCTCCTATTTTTGACAAACCATTGGCATATGCGTTCTAAGCTGATTTTAGAAGAGCCCAATAGTGTAACTTTTTTTGTCATTGCTGCTTTTGTAAGCAACTTGGTGCATTAGCTACATCTTGATCATTTAGTAAAAAATAAATGATTAAAGTAAAATGATAGCTGTCCTCCCTGGTGGGAGGATCTGGAAGAGTAAGGAGCAAAAATAAACTCAATGGTCAGTGTTTAGAAAAGCATGAGCAGTTTTATAGATTATTACTGAATTTTTTTGTTTTCTCTGCTGTTTAGAGACATTCTTCTTTTGTGCCAACATTACCGTATTAAGCGCATGACTGAGTCATTCTTCATTGTTGTACTGTAAAATGTATTAATAAAGCCCAATTTTTCAAAGATGTATGACATTCATTTCATTGCAGAACCTCAGATAAAATAGCTAAATTTAAGCTTCCAGCAAGCAGCCAGTGTTGAAAAAATGGCATCCAGCAGTAAGGAGCAGGGTGTGGAAAGCTGATGAGATTGTCCTTTGCTGAAATGAGGCATTGATGGTATCTGGTGAGGTGTATAAAACATTGCTACCCAAGGCTACGTTTTCTGTGACAATGAAAGTCGACATGATTCCTAACTATAATTTAGATTTAAAGAAAAACAAACAAGGCTGATATTTTCAGCTTTTTTCAGCTGTATTTCACTGCAATAATGTTACCCCAAGGCTTTTGTAACATCAGTTCAGTTCAATAATTCAAAGGACTCTTTGTGTTGTAGGCAATGATCTCTGAGTATAAATGCAAAACGTCTCCACTTGTTAATTTTTCACATAAATATTTTACATAATAATTGAATCTGTTTCATTGGGTTCAGAAGTACACTGGTATTTTTAAACACTGTTTACTTTTTTTTCTCATTCAGTTTGTGCGGATCAGACATCTCATTTAGTTTTTTATTTTTGCTTTGGTTCATAAAGGCATGAACCTGTTGGCTTATGAAGCTACCAATAGAGTGCATACATGATGTCCAACACCCTCAGTGAAAAGAGAACAATCAGAAGAGATTAGACAAGTTGAACAGAATGAAGACAGATTTAAAGAGAGGCTTTGTTTTTGGTCCCATTATAAGCCACAGCTCCTGCTAATTAGCAACCTCTCTGGTCCTTGCTAAATCTGTTTGAAATCCACTGGATGCAGATAATTGAGCTGGAAATGTGTTACATGACAATGTCATGCTGAAGGGCAACTAAAGCAGAACTCCTCTATTCTCAATGCACTGTCTTTGTCAGACTACTTTAAAATAGCACTTCTTTCAAAGGACTAATTCTACCATGTTTATCGCTTTTTTCAGTTTAAGATTTAAGCTTTTAAAACAAATATTCTGAAGATAAATATATCAGAGAGGAGAGTTTTTTGTTGTTGTTGCTGAATAATTGTTGTTGGTTGAAGGAGGCACACTTTTAAGAATCCCTGCATCATCACAGCAAAGTAAAAGTATTTTTCATTGCCACAGGCTGGATGAGTCTGTCCATGCATCTTACGTTTTCTATTAGTCAAGCAATGGCTTGAACGTAAGTTTCTGTGTAGCCCGAGTCTCAAAATTGATTTTAGTGGTTTATATAAAAATTGATTTACTGACTTGGGTACATAGATCCAAGGCATGGATGTGCTCCCCAGAGAATGTTGGAGCAGAGAGAAAACAAGGTGAAAAGAGACACCCTGTTGCTGTATTTACATTTTAATTATAAATTACATCATTGCACCGGATCTGGACACAAAACAGCTCCCCCCTTTCCCTCTCCTTTCAGTCCTTCCTTTCTGGCCCCAGATCACCTCACTTTGTCAGGAAAAAAAAACTTGATGCAGCGTAAAAAATAAATGGAGAAGATAAAAGGTGAGAGCACATTTAGAACAGTGATGTAAAAAAAGTGACAAAAGTGATAAGTGCATGAACGCATGCTGAACTACAAGGGAGAACGGGAGGTTCTGACACCCTCAAACCACCAAATAAGGCTTTCACAACCTAATTAAAATCAGTTTGGAAGAATCAGCATATGCTCGTAATACTTGATCAGGGCTCCTTTTGCATAATCACTGTGTTGTGGTATGAAAGCAGTCAGACTATGGCTCTGCTGTGGTGTTAAAGGAAGCCCAGGTTGGTTAAATGCAGCCTTCAGCTCCTCTGCATCAATGATTCTGGTGTCTCTTATCTCCCTCTTGACAATACTGCACAGATTCTCACTGGAGCTTAGGTCAACAGAGTTCATTGACAAATCTACCATAGTAATACTATGGCCATTAAATACATATTGGTACTTTTGGCAGAGTGGGCAGGTGTTAAGTAGTGTTGGAAAATAAAATCAGCATCTCCATAAAGCACGTCTGAGAGGGAAGCAGGAAGTACTCAAAAATCTCCTGGTAGACGGCTGTGCAAACTTTGAACTTAACACAGTGGACCAACACCAGGAGATTATATGGCTTCCCTAATCATCACCGACTGTGGAAACTTCACACTGGACCAAGTTGCTTGGATTCTTTGCCTCTCCACTCTTCCTCCAGACTCTGGGACCTTGATTTCCAAAATGTACTTTCATCTGAAAAAAGCACTGTGGACAACTGAGCAAAAGTCTAGTCCTTTTTCGCTTTGGCCTAGGTAAGAGGCTTCTGATGTTGTCTTTGTTTCAGGAGTCACCTAATGCAGTGAGTGTGACAGTTTTAGCCCGTATCCTGGATACATCTGTGAGTGGTGGCTCTTGAAGCACTTAGTCCAGCTGCAGTCCTAGGCTCATAAATCTCTTTCAAACTCTTAAACAGGCTTTGTTTCACAATGCTCTCAAGGCTGCAGTTATTTCTGTTGCTTGTGCTCCTTTATCTACCACAGAGATAAATCAGTGGAAAGTGTTGCACAGCGTGCTTATTGTCGAGCTATTCAGCTATTACTTTTAAGGCACATGATGTGATGTGATGGCAATCTACTCACATGATTTCAGTTTCAAGGTTTGTTTTTCAAAATAACTTGTGGACCTCATTCCTCCTCCATTGTTAATGCTCCATTCATCCACTGACTACTTTAACTAATTCAACTATAGAAAGGGTGTCTGTATCTGACTTTTTAAAGTACTGTGTGTAAATGGATTGATTTCCACAGCTGGAAGTCACTGAGTCTGAGACATTATTTGTTCAAACAACAAAAGAGGATGCAAACGTGGAGAGATAAAGACTTAAACCATCTTTTATTTTCTTACTTACATTTGATACTTTTCACACTAATTCCGACATCAGCTTATTCAGTCTTCAATGAAGCAGCCAGGGCCGATTCTTGGCATAGGCCTCATAGGCCGTTGTCTAGGACGGCAGCTGTTGAAGAGGCCCCTATTGTGACAACTGAATGAATGAATGAATGAATGAATGAATGAATG
>JAHUTJ010074008.1:31524-43800 GCA_036250325.1 Characodon lateralis
CTTCAATGAAGCAGCCAGGGCCGATTCTTGGCATAGGCCTCATAGGCCGTTGTCTAGGACGGCAGCTGTTGAAGAGGCCCCTATTGTGACAACTGAATGAATGAATGAATGAATGAATGAATGAATGGGTCTATCGGTTCCTTGCACAACAAAATAATGTACAACTATTTACACATTAGATAATAAAATAAAGACAACACATCTGGCTATTCAACACCATTTCAGTTTGTCAACCGTGATACTCACAATCAAAACCAGAAAGCATAACTTCACTTCTAATGAAGTTATGCTTTCTTGTTTATAAAATAGAAAAAAAATAAACAACAGAGAATAAGACAAATAATAGCAATAATACTGTAGCTAGTAGCTTCTGACAGATCAGTTTTATTGTGTTTTCCACCTGAAACAGCCGTGAACGGATGTTAGAGGAGCCGTTTATGATCTTACCTGCTGTTGGACTGTATTTTCTCTGTGAACATGCCAAGGAGGCTGTCTAAAATAATTAATAATTGTTATTTTTAATGTGTCCTGTTGTGGCATTTAAGGCATACCATATGGGGCAGATCGTTGCCTACATGTGCCAGGACAGTTTTTCTCTACAAAGAGGATATCTCAAGCCAGTATCCTAATTTCATGAATACATTTATTAATTCTGGATTCAAGCCAGCATCATAGTAGGCAGGCCACACTGATGTCATGTCATGAGTTTTTTCTCAGGTAATATGCTTTATATACTTCTTTTCATAGAAGTAAGTGCGAACAGAAAAAATGGAAAACTTGTATCCCTGTTTTAAAGGGTTGGAAAAAACACTTAAGATTAAGCTTTTCATTTTTTTCTTATCTGTTATCTTAAATACATTTAACAAAGTAATCTGACTTTTAATTTGTCATATTCTCATTTAAATATTCCTGTTCCTCAGGAAAATAGTTGGCAGATTAAATTATTGGACCATATCTTTATTGCTAGTGAGCATCAGAGATGATCTAAATGTTGTTTAGTGGGAATATTTTGCTCTTTCTCAGGATATTTGTGCTTTTTGAATGTAGTAGAATAGAATAGAAATAACCTTTATTGATTCAAGTGCATCAGCAGGAAAGTGACACACAAGTCGAACCATGCAGTTTCACAAAAAATTTAAAAGCAGAAAATAAGAATAAGAGACTGTACAGTAAAGGAAAAATATTGTGCAGTTGTTCAAAATAGCCTACTCAGATACAAAGAAATGTCCAATTGAGTAGGATAATTAAAAAATGTACATGTGTAGCTCTGCCTTTTTTATGTTGAGGGTGTGAGGTCTTGCCAAATAATGCCAATGAAGATGCTCTAGTTGCTGTGTAACTCTATAACTGCACTGCAACCAGTGCTGCATGTTTTGCTTGTGATGTTCAGCAACAAATAAATCTAATCTTCATGTGTTCTGGACAGATGGACTGAGGAAATATTTATCACTTTTTACTGAGCCAATAAAATGACAAAACTTTAACGTTTTCTAAACCTCCGTAGAGACAGAAAACAATGTGAACTGTAGCTTTCAAATGGATTCTAATTTTCTTTTTAGTGCAGTTTTGCCACATATTTGACCTTATGTAAAGGACTCCATTTCAGAAAACCATAATGCACATTCTTGCCTAGGGCACCAAAATGGATAGAACTGGCTCTGGCTGCAGCAATGCAGGGCTCTGGAAAGAATCATGAATGCATCAAGAGATGAAAATGAACAAAGGTTTCATATGTGTCCTGCTTTTTCTTGCAAGCAACCAACCTCACACAAGAGAAGATTAAAATTAGATTTCCTGTTCCAAACATTTCTTCTTTGAAAATCATTGACTTGCCACACTGAGCTGCAAACCTCTTTACAGCCATGAGATTGCTGTTGTGAGATTTATGTTACTCTCTAATAAGCTTTGGTTCCTATTATTAGAAGGTGTTAAAGGGTCATGCTGAGGAGAAAAGACTGGAATTACATAGTTGTCAACTCTGGATGCCACAACACGTTTTTGATCATACAAAACTTATTTCAGACTCCTAAAATGCTTCTGTGTAACATCAACTTAACTTAGAGTTTGTTGAAGTCAACTTTACAAACCTTAAAATATATGCAAGTTAAGAGCCACCAATGCAAAACAGGGGTAGGTAAGATATAAAACATGAATCTATGCTTTAAACATCCATCAGAGAAGTGTTCAAGCCATAATCCTAAAATCTAAAAAGAGTATGCTGCAAACTAGAGCTGCATAATATATATTGAAGAGCAATTGTCATTGCAACATAAGCATAGACAATATCCCAATCCCAAAAGACTACTTGCATGCAATATTTCGTAGGCTAGTATATTGCAAGGATTAGGCGTACATTATGAAAATATTTGGCCATTTGGCATTTCTTTATGCCAAATGGCATAAAGGGTTTCTTTATTTTCATTACTATTTAATTTGTAGACTCACACAAAAGGCAACAAAACTACGAATAAACACAAATGGAATTATATAGTAAACAAAAAGTGTGAAATAACTCTTCTTTTTTAACATTTTTTAACATTTCTCTGGAAATGTTATTTTTTTTTTTTTTTCTGGTTTTGCGAACCTGGCGCAAACCCAGCCCCAGACACCGAGAACCCCAAGTACACCAGCGGGCAGAGAGACTGACCAGCGGCAGAGAGACTGACCAGCGGCAGATAGTGTGGCGGGGAGGAAATAGGCCCCACATTTGATGGGAGGCCTAAACTGATCCAGGAGACAGAGCAGTCCAAGACCCAACCTGATACCAAAAATAGGCACACACAGTCACAATCACACATTCCCACCCTCATGCATACACATAAAAATACTCACAAAACAATGGACGTCGTACACTCACTCACACTCCCCACACATATTCTATACTCCCAGGTCCAGGTGCTGATACCCCATAGGTGCAACCAGCCCCTGGACACAGTAGGTGTCCCCTTCCCTCCAGGGGGTAACAGGCGGGCCGCCAAAGCAGTGTGAAATAACTCTAAAGGTTTTTTTATAGTTTAGATTCTTCCAAATAGCCACCCTGTGCTCTGATGACTGCTTTGCTCTCTTGGCATTCTCTTCATGAGCTTCATGAGGTGGTCACCTGAAATGGTTTTCCAAAGAATCTTGAAGGAACTTCCTAGAGGTTCAGTGAGAAACGGCCGAAGGTTAATATTTCAGTCATCACAGCAGAGGGCGACAACTTTAAGTAATCTAAAATCTAAAATATATTTAATGTTCTTTTGATATTTTTGGTTTGCTACATAATTCCATGTGTTCATTCACAGTTTTGATGCCTTCACTGAGAATCTACGTACAATGTAAATAGTCATAAACATAAAGAAAACCGTTAAATGAGAAGGTGTGTCTACAACTTTTGACTGGTAGGGAATATATTGATATGTATATATCTATATATATTGGCAAATAAAAAAAAGTGCCAGGAAAATGATTATTCATAATCAATACGGTTTTTGCAATTTTCAGCAGTAGTACTGATACCATGTGTTATCCTGCAGCATTATTGAAAACCCACTGAGACATGGCTGTCCACCTAAACTGACACACTGGGCAAGTGGAGCTTAAATCAGTAAAGTAACTGAGAGGTCCATGGTAACTCTGGAGGAACTGCAGAGATCCACTGTTCAGAGGAGACCAAATTAAACTTTTTGGGCCAACATGCAAAACAATAGTGACCATCACCCTAAACACACCATCACCTCTGTGAAACCTAGCATCTTGCTGTGGGAATGCCATTTTTTAATAGGGACTGGGACTGCTCAGAGTTGGTGGCAAAATGGATAGAGCGAAATACTGGGCAGTCCTTGAAGATAACCTGTTAGATGCTGCAGACTGGGGCAGAGATTTACCTTCAAGCAGGACAGTGACCCTAAACATACAGCCACATTTACAATGAAATGGTTTAGGTGAAAACATTTGTATGCGTTACAGTGGCCCAATCATTAGCTGTTCAAAGGCGCTCTCCATCCAGTCTGGCAGACACTGGGTGATTTTGACATGAATAGGTCAAACATTTAAATCTCTGGATGTGCAAGCCTTTAGAGAGACTTGCAGCTGCAAAGTATTAACTCAAAGTTAGTCTTGGAACTAACTTAGGCAATAATTGGCAAACCTTTAGACAACCATTCACAATGCAAGATCAGATAAAATATTATTTTAATAAAATAATATTTTAAGAATGATTTGCTGAATAAAACCAACCTTCTGGATGACTAATTCTCAACAGTGTTTAATTAGCTGCCTTTATTTAGTAAAATAATGTTTAAATAAATATTATTTTGAATAAGAACCAAATCTTTCAGGAGAAATGGGCTTAATGGTGTTTATTTAGTTTTCAAGTTTGGTAAAATAATATTTAGGGAAATATTATTTTACTGTATTGAAAACTAACAACCATTTTGGGTAAATGATCTTTAGCAGGCAAGCACATGTTCTTAGCTGTTAGCAGTTAACGCTAACAAAAGAAGTGTATAGCTTATCAGAATACCACATATACCTTTAAAATACCATTAATCAAAGGGTTAAAATGCATAAGCATGGACGGCGTGTTATGGCCGATCTTCTGTGTTTAAAATCACCCTCTAAATAAAGTTTTTCTTAACTTTAAAACAAACACAAACCCAGAACACACAAACCGAGCACGTGTGCTGAGCAGATAATCTGCTAGCAGTAAGATGGCTGAGTTTACCACAAACAAAACCAAACTTCATAAAACAAAAACATTTTTAGATTATTTCATTCTAAGTTACTTCTCTCTCTCTGCCCAAACCTAAACTCTCAGGTGAACCGTACTGAAGAAATGTTGTCCAGGCCGATGAAGTTTGAAGAAAGCATCCACAGTGAACAAAAGGGTTAGCTTGCAGCTAACCTCTGTAGCTGTGGGCACAGTGTAGCGGCCCTGTTGTCCTTCCTTCAGACCGGGAAAACTGCTTCACTCGGTGTCGTAGAGACGGGGTCTCTGCTGGGAACTCTCTGGAACACAGTTTGATTCTGTAGACCTCAAAGAGAAAAGTCAAGCCACGCTTGTACCTTAATTACCCCCGTTCATGAATGAATACCGGATACACAAACAGCAATTCATTCGTACTTAACTTAGTGCATATGATCGCGTGATCGTATGACACTCTTGGATCCAGTTTGAAGAGTTATGTCTGTTTGCCAGCAAAGAGACATTAGCACGCTGTGCCTCCCTGTCCGGATCCCCTGGGGAACTTGCGTAGAAGAGACAGGATGTAGCAAGAGTGGTGCTTTTATTTGGACAGTGACGTCACGGGGGGTCCGCTGTTACCCCTTTTCCTGGCTGTCCTGGAAGTAGGTTAATGAGGTTTATTTTGAAAGTTTCAGAAAAGTTCGTACCGGACTTTCATGTTGTAACCATGGCTGGGGTCCCAACAGTGACAAAATGTAAAAAGCTTCCAGGGGTATGGATACTTTGGAAAACACTGTAAGTATGCTGATTTTGATATAAATGTAACGCAAAACATCAGTGCAGTTACTCCTTATCCTTAAAAATGGATCCTAAATGATCATTATAAGAACTACAAAATACTTAAAGCTTTAAAATGCACCTTGGATATTAACATCCTTGAGATGGTCTCAGCAGTCTATGTTAATATGATGTGTAAAGGTACGTGCTCCTATGAGTACTTCTTCCATTTTTAAATCTTCTGAAGTAGGAAACGGGATCAGAATGAGACACTAAAGCATTAAAGGTGTGGCTTCGGCATGGTTGCCTGGTTTTATAGCTATCTTGAGGAGAGAAAATGGGGAGTTTAGAAGATGTTTTAAAAAGGGAAGAGAAGCCATCAGTGATATGGTGAGTGATGGTGATGTTGTTTCACTGGGGTTAGCTCCACGGTTCACAGAGGGCCTCTGTCTCTGCCGGTGCCTCTTAATCCATCACACCTTCTGCGGCCCTGGATCCGACACACTCCAGCGTCCTCCGACCCGCTTTTGAATTCACGCTCAGCTCCGTCATGCATGTTTGCTCGCTGTTTCTGGCCTTTTTCTTATCCTGGCTTTCTCTCGTCTTTTGTCTCTCCGAGTGTCAGAGGTGTCTGCTGTGCCTTGGGCAAAATGGGCAGACATGTATTTGTACATGCTCCACATCTGGTACTTTTAACTGTCTTTTATGTTTGAGAGACAGTTATTTGCCTCATCTGGCCTGCTGCCAGTCACTCCTGCAGTAACTTGTATAGTTTTAGTGTTCATGTCATTGATTTCAGAGACATGTCTATGCTAATTCTCTTGTCACAAAAAAGTACATTTCTTATAATAAAGGGTTGTCATTTCTTCTCTTGTATGATCCATGTTCTGTTGCTTAACTTGACAAGATATGTGCCTCCGGCCAGCTCTGTAGGATTTTTAGAAATGGGGTTCTGCTACTTCACATGATTGGTCTTTGTGATCCCCTCAAGATGTATTTGCACATGCTTGCTGCAAGCCTTTAATGAAATCTCACCTTATAATAACAAGCTTCATTAACCTTCTGTCAGATTTCTCACCAGAGGGAGGAGGTTTGTTGTGGTGGTGGGACTGTTGTAAGAGGAGCTAACATGCAGGCATTTGATTCATGTTCAGAAATGTGTCAAGCATAAATTGAAACTCTGCACCGCTCTGCCGTCTAACCTCAGTTTTCTGGCTTATTTTCAGTGTTTGTAGTCTGTTCCTCTAAACTCTGCAGTCTGTCTCTGTACCTAGCTGTTTTATTCACTGCCTGTTTTTGCACAAGGTGACCCTCTAAACACTCCAGGGTCCCTGCTGTGATCGGAGCTTTTTTATTCCTACTGCAGCCAAATCACGCAGCTCCATCCCCTATCCATCTGGTGGCGCTGTCTTAGCACTGTGGCACCTGTTTTTCCTCCTCCAAGCTATAACCAGTACCCTGAGGGGAAACAGTCAGTGTCTCAGTGAATCTGATGTTTCTCTGTCATTTTTGCAAGTAAAATTTGGAATTGGCTAAATGTTTGAATGTAGACATTTTATTTTATGATAAATTTTATATTCTGGTTCTCAGATGCTAAGTTATCTTCAGTGAATTCCAAGGTTTCTGTTTCTATTCTGTCACTCCTTACCTTTGATTTTTCAACAAGCTGGTGGTTTAAACAGCTCGAGCCATGTGGCCCTATTTCAGTATTAGATGATAAACTCAACATTTTCTCAAAAAAGAATATATTGATTTGGGTGCATGAAAGTCTTTGCAGCTTTGATGTGTATTTTTTTATTCATGCATCATGTTAAATTTATGCTCAACTGTTTAGAAAATGAGGAATGTCTCTTCTTCAGCTGAAGTTAAACACTTCTTCATATACCATGATCTGGATTATTATATGCACACAAGTTATAATTATATTTCTCTAGAACTGTTCATGACTTTAGGGTAGTTTTGTGCATTAATATGTTGAATATATCACGTTCATGGAGGAGGATCATGTTTCGTTTGACGTTTTACTAAACACTACTAAACAGAGGAGCTTGAATTGGGGCGTGGCAGATTTTGGTCATAAAAACAGTATTCTTTCTGATAGTGATGGATTGGCTTAAACTGAGACTTTCAATCATAAATCCTCACTAATTCATCCACAATATTGTCTCCACTAATTCTCCCATAGTCATTACATTTTTGTGTATTCCTAATTTTAGGGGACCCTTTGATGATAAATGCATGCTTCCCAGTTTTCTATGAAAACTAAATACTCATTTCTTGGCCATAAAAAAATGCCTTAAGTTGTGGCTTCACACCAGGTTCTGAATGCATGCAGGAACATGCTCCAACTACAAAATGTATCCTGATTCTGGCTCGCAGGTATGAAAAAAACATTGGGTATATAAAATAAGCCAAAATCACGGCACAGACAATGAATTTCACCTAAGTGTAAGTTTTGTGAAATAATGCTGTGCTTTAAAAAAAGGGATTGTATTAGAGCTGCATGGTGGGGCAGTTACTGGTTACTGGGGTAGTTGGTAGTCCTGTTTTCTCGCAGCAAGAAGGTAATTGGGTCAAATCCCAGCCAAAGGGCCTTTCTGCAAGGAGTTTGCATGTTTTCTGCCTCCATGCGGAGTGCTCTCCAGGTAGTCCAACTTGCTCCCACAGTCCACAAGCATTCTTGTTAGGTTAATAGGTGTTCCTAAATTGTTCTTATGAATGAGTGTGTGCATGCTAGTCTCTCTTTGTTTGCCCTGATTTTCAAATGTAATATTTTTACAAAATGCAGATCATGCTAATTGCCCTGGGAAGTAATTTATTAACCCTTTTTTAAGGCAGTTGCTATTTCATGAACAATTGATAACTTGACAAACTATTTTGGCGTCTAGTGCAGGATGTTTAAATGGTGAAAATGAGCATGAATGAATTTAACTTGAACTGCATTTCCTGTTAGGTCTGTCAAAAATAAAATTGCAAAACACATTATGGCACTTTGGCTAATAAACTAACTTTTATGAAATGAAGCAGTTATTTTATTTGCTTTGACACTTGATTTTTTTATATTTTGCTGTGTAGTGAGATTATAAACATAAGATTAAGACTAAAATGCTCATAAGCAAGCAACCTTTTTATGCATCCTAGAAGTATGAAAAATAACAGACTGAAAGCAACATTGTGAAATAGGTATTTTAACAACTTGCAGATTTTCTGTTGAGAACGATCTAAAAGCAACCTGTGCATAATCAGACCAGGTGCAGATGAAGAAATCTCTACGTTCGAATGTACGAATACTCTACATTCTTCTCATGATCAGATTTGCACAAACAAACATTTACCCTGAAGTATTTATCTCCATGTAAACATCACCACTCCTTCAGCGGGATGTGAAGGGTTTGCTTGGTGTGTGTTTGTGATGTGGTGTCTGCATTCACACTGATTGTAACAACCTGTCCAGCTGGCCGCCTCCAGCTCTCATCCTAATGGCTGAAGCAGCTGCAGCATCACCTCACTTAGCTCTTGTTTATGCAGAAGAAGTTGAATCTGTCTTTTGGTTTGTCAGACTCACTGGAGAGTTGAGGTGTATGTGACAGAAAGATGGAGAGAGACGGTGGCTGGACTGGCAGAGTGAGAGCAGACAGTCTCTCTGTAATGAATATAAATGGGCTCCTGGTCTCACTCTCCTCATCTGGCTTACCTTTTTGAAAGCAGCCATGGAACAGTGATGTGGAATAGAGTTGGCCCAGCCCCCTCCGCTCTCCTTTTCTTCCTTTTCTCGCACTGGCTGCATTGAACAGAACAACATAAAATGTATTAGTTCTGTTCTTTAGTTTCTTCGTTAACTGTACTGTGGTCCCTTTTCACACAAAACAGCTGGAGGAGGGACTCTTGGAATGATTAATCTTCATCATAGGGCTGTCAAAGTAAATGTGGTTTATGTTTTCATGGAGGAGAATGCATTTCGAAAGAACTTTTTGATACTAAGTGCTTCGTTATCTTCAGCAAGAAGGTTATATGGTTAGTACAATTTGGTTGTTTTAGCCACAACACTTGAATGGTAATTAATGGATTTGCATGAATTTTGTATGAGAGCAAACAAAAGGCTAAACTAAGAAGCTGTTTGTCTTTAGATGTCAATCTAAAACTGAATTTAAATACAGGATTTTTTAAATTCAGTCCTTACGCTGGGGGATACATCTTTTATTATTTCATCATGTTACATGACAGGTGTTCATTATTAATGAGTTTTATGAGATGTTGCTGATGTACCGATGTGAAAGAATCTTTTAATAATGCTAGATAGACTTTAAGTATAATTGTCAAATGGAAGGATGTATTTTTGTCAGTTTTGAAATTTTGATGGATGTTGCAATGAAAATCCCTCACATAAATTCTGAATAGTTGCACTGAGGGCATGGTAGACTTGTAATAAGCACTTTTATTCACAGACTATAATCAAATTAGGTTGCAGTCAAAAAAGCACAGCTGTGAAAATAAACAAACAAACAAGCAGTCAGTGTATTTCAACTTCCTTCCCAGATCTGTTTTCTGTCTCTCCAGTGGCATTCTTGGAATGTGTTCTGATAATCCAGATTTATTTCCTTAAGGTGTTCATCAGATTTTCCCTCCTATCGGTGTGCTTCCTTGGTGTGTTGGTGCTCTTTCCTTTTTCTCTGCTTCATTCAATTGCCATATTGTAGGTAATTACTCTCAATAGTTAGGTTTTTTCCTCCTCTGCAAACCCTATTATTGTGACTTCTAAATCCTCCCGGTCTTCATGTTGACACTTCTTGTTTTACTTTATTCTGGCCACTTTAACTCCTGTCCTGCTTCAAAAAGCTGCCAGATGAGATCAGAGTAGTCTGTTACGTAGTTTCTGTGGAAATGCCTTTATTGACGTATTTTTATTACTTTTGTAGGGGCTCCCTGAATAAGGTGGTCTTTCTACTCATATGGTGGTTGCACCCTAGGTTATTATGCACCAAGGTTCCCTCTTAATCACACTCGTCCTTTGCTTCATTCACCTTATTCTAGAAAATTAACCAACAAGAGATTTATGGACGTTTTTTGATCTTTTTTTAAGCTGTTTTAGCTCTTTAAGCACTATAATTAAACGCTTTCGAAAAAAAGCTTTTTCCAACTTTCCTGTTTTAAGACGATATTAGTTATTTAGATTAGAAGTAGGGGAGACATCACACTGTGTGAGTTAGAAAACATTTGCTGTAAATCAATTTTTATTTATTATTTCAAAACAAAGACAAAATGATTTGAACCTGACATTTTAAACTATCTTTAACATTTTGTACGAGTGATTTATCTAATTATTTTGGTTTGCATTAGTAATAAATAGTCTCTGTTTACATTTCCTAAAGAAAGAAACGTCTTAAATTGAGATAGAGATTCCCATTTTTCTTAATCCAACATGTTCCATAACAGAGCAACATTTCTGTAATCCATTCAGGCTTTTTTAATCTGCTGAAGTTAACTACGGGTCAGTTAGCTTCACCAGCTCAACAAGTTTTCACATACAAATAAACATAATTGCCTGAAAATTCTGAAATAATTAAATCTAGAAACAGAAACACAATTCAAAACATTATAAATTAAAAGAAGAATAATAATAAAATAATAAATTTTAATCCTAAAATTGATTTTTAAACACCTTACAGCTACTGACAGCTATCTTTGACTCTTCTTCCTATAGTAACAAATTCAACACTGAGGAGATTTGTTGACGAATGATGCATCCACAAAAAAATAAAATAATTTTTTTCAATTTGCCAGCTAAAAATTTATTTTAGCTGGAAAAGACAAATTTTAGGTACTTTTGCCACTTAATGCTCTTACATAGTTTGCTATGTGGCATTTAATTTGTGGTTTTATTTGTGCACCAAAAGTAACTCAGTTGTTATGATGACTTAGAAAAGCAGAACTTCATGAAATGCATTACTGAGTGCCAGTTTTGACACAACAGTTTTATGGATCGCACACACAGTGCGATTTCAAAAACTGTAAGAAACTTACGTCAGACTGCGAGCTGGATGATATAAAACTTTTATAGTAGTTCAGATTATTTTGTAAAATTTAAGATTTAATTTGTGTAAGGCTGTCCAATTTTGTGTAGCTTCATAAGGGCATTATCAGTCACACAATGAATGAAAAGCAGGCATTTGTTATTAACACTTTTATTATTAGATTGTGTCTCTAAAAATAGGGGGAAGAGAATAAGGCACTAGCTCTTAGCTCATAAAATAGAGGCCAACAAGATATAGGTTGCAGCAGGTGTATAGTTAACCCTAAAAGTATTCATTCCCCTGGCAGATTTATGTTTAAAGCTATTTCCATACAATGAATAAGTTTGTTTCTGACAGGAAATGATGCTGGAATATCTCAAAAATATTTAAATATAAATGAGTATTAATTATAGAGAAAATATTTTTTTGATTTACATTTTAAAAAGCATGTTTAAATTATTTATAGACTTCTCAATAATTAGTGAAAGAAATTGCAGACCAGCATTTTTGCATGTTTCTGTTGGTATTTCGACAATTTATCTTTGTGGTGGGACACTTCAAGTATTTTAGGTTGGAAGGCCTTCTTGCCATTACCCTAATCTTTAGCTGTCTCTACAGATTCTGAATCAGATTAAAGTTGGGACTCTGCCTGGACGACTGCAAAACATTAATATTACTTCAATGCTGCTGCCCGTAGGATCTCCTCAATCCTGCCATCACGCATTCCCTGGTGGAAACAGAGGCTGGGGACTCGGGGTTGGACTCTTTCATCACCCAGGCTGAAGTCACCGAGGTGGTTAAAAAGCTCTGCGGTGGCAAGGC
>JAHUTJ010074009.1:0-43769 GCA_036250325.1 Characodon lateralis
ACAAAAAATAATTCAACTCAAAGTCAAACATATTTCAATCAACAAACTCTTTACTATGCTAAAACAATCCAACTAACTACCACGCAAAATTAAAGAATAGGGACAACTAATAGGCTATGTACAATATAAACAAGTTGATTAAAGATGATTGGAAATTATGACCAAAAGAGTGATGCAACATTACCATGCAATGTTGCGCTAAGTTGGAGAGAGGGCAAAAAAACTGTTCAAATGGCTTCTCTTGAATTTCTTGATTTTCGCTGTACTTGTCTTTCGCTATATCTCTCTCTCTCACACAGTACTTCTTGCCACAGTACTTCTGCAAAATGAAATAAAAAATTTAAATAATCTACACATGTAAAGTTAATTGTATAAGGATCATCAAGAATGAGGCCCAAAGTTTTCTTAAAGCATAGCCTGCAGGTGTGTTTTGTGCTCTTAAATTGTACCTGAAGGCTCCTGCTCTGATTCCTTACTACTCTTGTCCACCAACTCCATGACAGCAAGAGCTCTTGCAGCACTAGTGCTGTTCACTGTACTGATACTATTTTCTTCACCAATTTAGTAAAGAAAAATCCACAATCCACCCATAATTCCCCACTTTTCACATTCCCTGGTTGAATAGTTTTATGCACTGGCTATATTCATATAACAACAAATATTTTCTTAATTTCAATGGGATGTTATCTGGTTAAATAAAGGTTAAATACAATAAAGGATTTCAAAATTTATATAGTTTATCAGTTGAGTTTATAAAGGGAACACTAAATCTGAATTTCTGGACATTTTAGCATTAAACAAATAATTTCTTCCAGATCCTTTTCAGTCAGTCAGTCATTTTCTACCGCTTATTCCATAGTGGGTTGCGGGGGAGCTGGTGCCTATCTCCAGCAGTCTACGGGCAAGAGGCAGGGTACACTCTGGACAGGTTGCCAGTCCGTCGCAGGGCAACACACAAACAACCATGCACACTCATTCATACACCTAAAGGCAATTTAGAGTGACCGATTAAAGACAGGCATGTCTTTGGGAGTACCTGGTGAGAACCCACACATGCACAGGGAGAATATGCAAAGTCCATGCAGAAAGAGCCCTGGCTGGGAATTGAACCCAGGACCTTCTTGATGCAAGGCAACAGTGCTACCAACTGCGCCACCGTGCAGCCCAAATCCTTTTCAACCATTATTTATTTTTTAACATTTGCAGTACCTCAGAACAGTTTATTAAGTCAGTTTTAGCCCTCTTGTTTCCTCAACTTGGAATTAAACACATTAAGCTAGTCATGTTGGATAGCCTAAGCTAGGGTTTTCACTCTTCGCAACTAGTGTTTAGTCTTGCTTCCTTACGAAAAAAAAATTTATTTAGCACACTTTGCTGCATCAGCAGCCAGGATTTTTTTTTTTTTTAGCCTCCCTCTCTGCTCATCCATTAATTTTTAACAGTTGCTTCCATTCCATTTTACATAGTCTAACAGGGGCCAGGCACGCAACCTGGTGTGTCTCTGCACTGCTGTGACAGACAGCCTCAGAAAAAGAAAGGAGGGGTTGTGTCTGTCTTTTCCCTAACACTGCAGTCTGTGGGAGTTTTAACAAGGCAGATGCCCAAGTGAGCCACACGAACGGCATGGATTGTTTTTTAAGCGCGGCCCAAACCAAACCTTTGGTCCCACCGCACAGTGATCGTTGAGTGGGCCAGGCCAGGGCCGGGCCACTGGGAATTTGTCCGGGGCTCCCGATGGCCAGTCCGTCCTTGGCAGAGACCCAAGCAAAGCAGTAGGAGTTTTTGCATGGCATTAAAGCACAGTGTCATCAGCATTAAATGCATTCAAGCATCAGTAACCTTTCACCAACACTTTTTACATAAATTGACAATAGAGTTGGATCTAAAATAGAGCCCTGTGTGTGGCAAATCTTTGGTGATGTTTGGTGATGTTTTAAGCGCGGCCCAAACCAAACCTTTGGTCCCACCGCACAGTGATCGTTGAGTGGGCCAGGCCAGGGCCGGGCCACTGGGAATTTGTCCGGGGCTCCCGATGGCCAGTCCGTCCTTGGCAGAGACCCAAGCAAAGCAGTAGGAGTTTTTGCATGGCATTAAAGCACAGTGTCATCAGCATTAAATGCATTCAAGCATCAGTAACCTTTCACCAACACTTTTTACATAAATTGACAATAGAGTTGGATCTAAAATAGAGCCCTGTGTGTGGCAAATCTTTGGTGATGTTTGAATTTTCTAACAACAGACCACTGTGTTGCACACGTTGACAGATAATTACAAAACCAACAGACAGCATAATGTGATAAACCAATATCTGCCAGCTTTTGACAAAGGATTGCATGATCAACAGCGTTAAATGCCTATGACAAGTCAATAAAAAGGGGAGCCCAGAAGTCATTAGCATCCAAGGCTTAAATGGTGTCATTTAAAACCTTTATGGTGACTGTAACTGTACTCTGCTGTTTCCAGAAACCTTACTGATCACATGACTAGATGGGACGATAATTGTTTATCACACCGGGATCCCCACCGTTCAGTAGGTGGAGAACAAAAACAGTCTTCCAAATATCTGGAATGAGGTTAGTTTGCAAAGTGAGATATATGAGATTGGTTCAGCTATCTGCTGCTAAACATAAAAAGTAAGGAGAAAGGTTATCAGGTCCCACAGATTTATTAGGATCAACACCCTTCAGTGCCTTATAAACTTCACTGACAGATACATGTGTAAAAATGAGAAGATGTTTCTGTTAAGGGGCTGACTCAAAGAGGTTGACCATCAGAGACTGCATCAAATAAGGATCCAGAGGCAATGAAATGTCTGTTTGAACATGTAAGCATATCTGATTTATCTGATATTACAGTGGAGTTTGTTGTTAATTCATTCAACAACAAACTCCACTGTAATATCAGATAAACTCTGAGCAAAGAGAGTTGCCTGAGAGAGTCCTAATAGTTTGCCAACATTTCTTAGGGTTATTCACACATTTTGTACTCTGAGACAAATAATAATCCACTTTTGCTTTATGTATGACAGCAGTACACTGATTTTAATTTTATTGTCTCATGTAATAATAATGAGCACCAAAAAAGTTTAAACCAAACACCAAAAATGGACCAGGAGGGAGACCACAGAGGCTGCTCTGATCTGTGAGGGTGCTCTCATGGCTGTTGGAGAAGATCTGACCAGTGGCTCTTCAGATTAGCTACAAAGCTTTAGAGGGTGAATGGAGGCTGATTAGTGAAGGTACTCTTAAAGTTGGATGTAGGTCGTGCAGAATGGCAAAAAAGCAACACAGAATGGATGGAGATTGTGGCTCAAGATTAGGGATCTCCAACTCCAGTACTTGAAAGCCACTGTCCTTCAATTTTTAGATGCATGCTCCCACACAGAAGAATCAAATGGTCAAATTACCCCCTCGAAGCATTTACACTTTGTAAATGCTTTGAAAAACATTTGTTCTTGAATAGACGAAACATAAAGCAATATAAATCATGTTTGAGGCACAAATTACAGATATATTTTATGTGCTCATGCAGCTATATAACCCATATCAAATGCCACTACGACGCAAGATGATGTGAATAAAGAGTGAACTGTTGACTGTGTCTAGGGGGGTGTAAAAATGTTAAATAAAGCTCCCTGGTATTCCATCTCTGCCTCCAACGGCTTAACTTAACCCAACATTGTCTTTACGAGTGAATTTGTGCATGCAGCTTTGTTTGTCACATATTTGTGTTGCCCTGTGATGAACTTTAGTACCAGCTGAGGCATGGAAAAATGTAAATTTAATGCACTAGAAATAATGCATAGAGTAATCTTTAGATAAAGTCAAAGTAGTGCAGATTAAGTTGATTTATTTCTGGAGCCCTTGAAGGTAAAACTGGCCAATAAATATTACATTTGCAAGTATATAGTTTAACTCTAAAACGACCTCAAATTATGGATGTAAAGAAGTTTGGCTGCACTGAAAAAATGCATTAAAAGACAATAATTGTGTTTAGTATTTTTCATTTAATTATTCTACAAACTTCTTTCTGTCTATAGTTGAGTTTCCAAAATGTAGTTTGAACAGAGAAAGAATTTTGTAAGGGTTTGTGGTGAACTCACACTCAGTCTTTTATAAGGGTTTGTATTTTAATGAGCTAAACACTGAAAGAGAAACAGGAAGAGGGGTCAACTTTAAATGCAGTCATTAGCAGTTCAAAGAAAACAACCTCAGTTTCATCTGCCTCTCCGCCTCCTGGTCCTCCTTTCCCTCTACACACAGTTCCTCTCATCTTCAAACACCCAGATGGAGGGTGAGGGATAGGCCTCTCCTGGGTCAACCTACAGGGTGCATTGATGGCAGGAGGATAGAAGACTGGAGGGCAGCTTTGTTGCCTGCTTGGCCTCTACCCTCGCTGGGCAATGATTAAATCAAGGCCCTGGTGCGAGGCCCACAGCAGTGGGTTTCTGAGCATGCTGAGCCTAGATGTGTCCCTAAGAAGAGATATAACAAAGTGCCTTTGTCTGTTTTCTGAATCCATTGTAAGCACCATGGGCCAGAAATATCTTTTACATTCAACTCATCCTTTCAAAAAAAAAGGTTGTTTTGGAAATGCACCACATTACTGAATAGTTCTACATATTTTATAAAGCAGTGGGATACAGCAAAAATGTCTGCAGCATTTGCTCTGTATTTTTTTCAGATGTTTATTTTTATTTTTATTGGACCCTTGTAAAATGTTTGAAAAATCAGCTATAAGAAAGTGTGAGACAATTCAACAATATTATAGGCAATATTATATGTCCATGCAGGCAAAAATTTATATTTGTACTCTCATCTGCTTCCTTCTGTCAGGGTGTGACATTTCTGGACTTTGTTTGTGGCTTTGTGTTTGTTTACCTTTTGCTTAGATGCTTCTATTTTGGTTTTTGTATCATGTTAATTAGTTCTTTTTCTACCTCTACCGCCTCCTAGTGTTTTCCTTCTTAAGTTCCTTTATGGTTGTTTTCTTATTATTTTTGCATGAATTATTATTATTATTATTATTATTATTATTATTATTATTATTATTATTGTAATTATAGTTATTTGTCTTTGGATTCTCTAGTTTAATTTCTCTTTTAGTATCCTTGTGTTTATTTCTGTTTTAGTATTTGTTCCTTTGCATTCTTGTTAGTTTATTTTCTGTTTCCTTTGCAGTAAGTATTGTTTGTTTACTTTGTACTTAGGGTTTCTTTAGTCAGATCTCTGGTTATGATGTTCTTTTGTTCCCTCTAGTTTCTTTGTTTACTTTAGTTAATTTTCTTTCAAGGTTCTTATGTTTCTTTGGTTATTTATCTTTGTCCTTGATTTAGTTCTGGTTCCCTGATTCTTGTTTATGCAGTACTTACTTATGGTTTTGTGTTATAGTTAGTTCTCTTTAGGTTATGTCTTATGTCCCCTTTGTTTTCTAGGTTAGTCTCCTTAACCACTATTCATACTCCCTCAGTTCTCTGCAGCCTGGTTCACACCTGTTCTCCATTCTCCTCTGATTACCTACCTCTGTGTCTCATTGGTTCATACCTCACTTCCCTCTGTTCATAAGCTCTCTGGTTTTGTTTGTTCCTCGCTGGTTCCGCTGTTACAACTCCGTTCTCAACACCGTTCACCTACCCTTGCCTAAGTACTTTGACTACTATGTTCCTGCAGTTTCAACTTTGTAAGATTTTGCATTATTTGTACCTGCAGTGATTTGCTACTATTTTGCTACGCTTGGAAAACGTTTTGATTGTTCTTAAAATAAAGAAGAAAGCTCCTTTAAACATGCTACTGCCTAGCTCTTGTCAGTGCTATGGTCAACCTGAACCCCAGAATGCGACACCTTCCACTTGCCATCAACGGTGGGCATAGATTTAGATAAATGTGGTCTTCATATCAACACAAAAACAGTCATCAGGACACATAATCCCCTGTTCTCGAGGTGATGCGACATAAATACAACAATTTCCGCTGTCTGTTTTCGGCTTTGTGTCTCCTGGGCACTCTCCTCCACACCCTCCAATGTATTCGCTGCATTGAAAGCATATGCCCAGCAGGAAATCTCCTGCTATGAAGTACCAGTGTGAATAGCAGAGCTGAACAGGTGCATTTTGATAAATTAGAATATTATAAGTGAATAAAAAGTGAATTGAATATATAAATTTTATTTAGAATTTATAGCTTATATTTGAAATTGATTCCTAACACAGAGATATATTTTAATAGTTTTTTTTTATTCATTTTATTTCATGCATACAGCTGATGAAACCCCAACATTTTGCTTCTCAAAAAAGTAGAATATTTCAATAGACCAATAAAAAAAGATTTTTATTGCACAAATGTAAGCCTACCACAAAGTATTTATTATTCAGCATATGAACCTATTATTATCTGGGGCTCATTTTGCAAGGATTAATTGTCAATTGTGTAAAATGGTGATCAGTCTGTGGCACTGTTGAAATCTTGATGAAGTACAGGTTACTTTAATAGAGGCCTTCAGTTTGTTTCTCATCTTCCTTTTGAAAATACTCTACAGAATCACTATGGAAATTTGGTCAGGTTAACTTACAGGCCATGGTCATTTAACCAGGTATTGGCGCTTGTAGCAAAGTTTGCAGGTCCTACCTCCTGCTACAAAATGAAATCAGCATTTCTATAAAGCTTGTCTGCAGAGGGAAGCGTGAAGTGCTGTAAAATTTCCTGCATGACAGCTGTAAATGATAAAACACAGAGGACCAATGCCAGCAGATAACATAGAATCCCAAATCATCACTGACTGTGGAAACTTCACACTGGACCTCGAGCAACTTGGATTTTGTGCATCTCCACTCTTCATCCAGACTCAGGAACCTTAATTTCCACATGAAATGCAATGTTTACTTTTATTTGCATCTTGAGTCATGTAAGATGTGTTTGACATTGTCTCTGGTTCAGGAGTGGCTTAACGTCTGTGTGTGGTGGCTCTCGAAGTATTGACTCCAGCCGCAGTTACACTTTGTAAATCTCCCTCAAATGCTTGAATATGATTTATTTTACAATTATTGTAAGGTTGCAGTTATCCCTGTTGCTTGTGCACCTTGTTCTGACAGATTTTTTGATTCCACTCAACTTTTCATTATTATGCTTGCATAGAGCACTCTTTCAAAAGCAGTGGTCTTTTGGGGCTTACTTCATGGAGAATGTCAGTTACTGTCTGCTGGACAGCTGTCAAGTCAGCCTTCTTAGTTATCATTGTACAGGCCATAACATGGACATAACATAACATTTATGTAATAAAAATAATTGTATTGGTCTTTTGCACTGTACAGTCTTTTTCAATAAATTAGAATACGCGTTCCCATGAGGCTTGATTGTCAGACTAAAATTACCATTTAAAAATAATAACCTTTAAGCAGGTTTTAAACACTCTTTTTATTAAGCTTACATTTATGTACCTAAAATCTTTTTTTTATAGGTCAGAGGTAATATTCTAATCTTAAATGTTGTGTTTTCATTGGCTGCAAGTGGAAAATTATCATAGTTAACAGAAATGAAGGCTTGAAAAATCAGTCTGTAAGTAATCTATGTGTTTTACTTAGTAAAAGAGTTACTGACAAATTTTGTTATTTTTACATTGGCTGTATGTCATAATCAGCTAAAATTAACAGAAATAACCATCCTGTGTGTAATCTATTTATTCACTTTTTAAATTGAATTATTTAAACGCATGCTTCTAACAACAACATTCTGCTACTTTAGAACTCAAAAGGCTTTAAAATAATGAATTGCGATCCTAACCCTAACCCTAATATTACAGGACATGTCTAGAGCTTGAAAAAAACTTCAGCTTCTGGCCAGTGTTATATGTTATTTTTTGTTGAGAAACTGTTAGAGTAATGGAGAACTTAAACATTTACATTTAAATATGCATGTTTTGTAAGAGTACTTGCTTTTGTTACATCCTTTGGGCTAAAAAAAAATTAGGAACTATGCAGATTGTTGTTATTTCTTGAATTAAGATCAAGACGTGTCATGTTTTGAGCTGGCTTTCTGACCCACACGCAGAATCACACATAGGACGCAGGTAGTAAAATGGAAAAGGGATTTATTATAATACAAAAGAAAAACTGATTAAGAGTTAGACTGGGAAGGGTTCTGAAACCAGAGGTTCTGCTGCATCTAAAAAGGACAGGAGCTGTTAGAAGAGACAAGGAGACTGAACAAAATGTGGAATGTAAAGGATCATGCTTATGGTTTTGGGATTTGTAGTAGGCATTGAGAGAGGAGTGAAGATTCCGGTGGTTAGTTTAAAGGAAATTTGACGAAGCAGTTCTTGTGTTCCGGATGGGTTTCGTCAAGGCTTGTGCTGGTGAGTTCTTTGAGTCTTTGGGAGGAGTGAACAGAGAGCTGAGAGAAGGCAGACAGAAGGAAGTCAGAGCACAAGGCACTGCAGTGGATGACCATGGAAGGAGGAGTATCCAGCAGTAATCCTGTCACTGTGGTCAGCAGGATAAATCAAAAATCAGTAAGGTAACTTCAACCTGGGAGCACAAACAGCACAAAAATAAGCTGAGCTAAGGTAATCAGTCATAAATAACTTAAGGACTTTTGCTAAAATCTACAATGAACAGATTAAAATGAACTCAGGGGGCTCGAGAACAATGTTAAACATCAGGCGAAGAATGTTTGTCCTGCAGCTCCTTATAACTCCAGCAGTCAGAAACAGGTGTGCAGCCTGCCACCAGTCAGCCACGCCCTCCAGCAGAGCTCCTCTGTTCAGGGAGACACTCACACATGCACAAAAACAGACCAGTACATCAGGATTATGACAATACCCCCAACCCCCAAAGGCAGCTCAGAGGGCCCAAACATGACAAGAGTGTTATCTAGAATGAATAGTGGTCCTCTGGACCATACCCCTCAAGGTACTGGAAACCCCTGCCCTGTTGCCAGACTTTCAAAATCTTCCTAACATAATAAGCAGGATGTCCATTGATGTCCCAGGCAGGTGGAGGGGGTCTGATAGGAGGGCAAAAATTACTGGACAGAACATGTTTATAAAAAAAAAACATGAAACACAGGGTTGCTCTGGACTGGAAGAAAGTTTGATGCAAATTGAAGTGCTTTAGCATAGTGTAGCTTTGAGTTCCTGGTTTATGTGTTCAGTTTGGCTGTTGGTCTGGGTAGGAAATCGGGAGCTGAGGGCAACTTTAGCTCCTAAGACAGAACAGAACTCCTTCCACACTTTGAAAATAAATTGACAACGATAGTCTGACAAGATCTCAAGGGGTTTACCATGGAGTTGCAAAACATACTTCACCAGGAGATGGTCTGTTTCAAAGGAAGGGGTAAGTTGCATAGGGGACAATGTGGCTTAGAGAAACGATCAACAATAGTGAGAATGGTGGTAAACCCCTTGCATGATTGTAACCCAGTGACAAGTCTAGGGCAATGTGGGGTTGAAGAAAGCCACTAGGAGGCTGGTTACGTGTCTTGTTTTTAGCACAGATAGGACAGGGAAGCACATATTCCTCAACATCTTTGTTTAGATAGGGCCACCAGAAAGAATGTCTGATTAAGGCCACAGTTCAACTTATGCCAGGGTGACAGAAGAACGCTGACATGTGGACCCACTGGATGAGGTGAAAGCAAGCAGAACTGGGTACTTATGTACGATTTGGAGAACCTGTAGGGGTCAGGCTGAGATCTTTGAGCTTGGTCTCGGGTTACCCCATGTGAGAGCCACCACAACACAAGATGAGGAAACAATGGTGATGATAGGGACCTCCTCCTCCGAAGAAAACTGTCTTGATAAAGCATCAGGTTTTCTGTTTTTCGTCTCTTTCGTCTATAAGAGATGATGAAGTTGAATTGAGAAAAGAAGAGGGACCATCACGACTGTGTAGGATTGAGGCATTTAGCCTTCTCGAGGTAAGACAGATTTTTATGGTCAGTCCAAGCATCAACAGGATGCTTAGCTCCTTCTAACCAGTGATGCCATTCTTTGAATGCTAAATTAACAGCAAGGAGCTCCTGACATAATTTCTCTCAGATGTAAAGTTTATTGTCCTTTTCTGAAATTTGAGAGAGAACAGCACCAACTCCAGAGTATGATGTATCAACCTCCAAAATTAATTGTTTAGACTGGTCTTGTTGGGAAAAAAATGGGATCATTAGTGAACTTATTCTTTAACTTGGTCAACACTCTTCCAGCCTCAGAGTTCTAGCAGAACTTTTTTTTTTGTTTATTGGGGGTGAGACCAGTGAGCGAAGCTGTGGTTTGACTTTAATTTCTGATAAAGCGGCGATAGAAATTGGCAAAGCCCAGGAAGTGCTGCAATTGTTTCCTCATGGTGGTAGTAGGTCAGTTGAGTACCTCCTAAACCTCAGGATCCAATATTGCCTGCCTGCTCTCAAGAATGAATTCTTAAAATGTGACTGTGGGAACATGGAAATCACATTTTCCAGCCTTGATGAACAGATAATCTTCCAGGAGTCATTGAGGAGTTTGACAAACATTTCTTGTGCTCCTCTAGGGCTTAGGAATGACAAATGATACCCACCACCAAAAATTAATTTATGTATTTCTTTATACTCTCTTTATTACAGGTGAAAGACTCCAAAAAAAGAGTCTGTGATCCAAAGGGGTAATTCCAAAAACGAGGCTAAGGTCAAAGATCCAAAGTTCAAGATGAGACATAAACGCTGGTATGCTGACAGGAGTTGAGACAAACTAGCAAAGAAGGGAGGAAACTTAGACATTTAAATAGGGGACAGGTAATTATGACACCAGGCAAAACACATCATGGCAGAATCAAGGAGACACCTGAACGGGGGGAGCCCAGAGAGAACAGAAGGTGAATGGGGGTAATAAGAATTCTTTGGATTTAGTAAAGTCATTTTTGAGATAGTGGTAATCTGGGGGTATGTTGGACAGGTGAAATGTGTTTACCTCCTCATCTGGACTGAAGGGGACTGAAGTGACGAGAGCACACTGCAGAGAGGAAGAAAGACAGTGGGTACTACAGGATTCGACTCTGGTATCTTTCCATTTGAGATGTGGGTTATGAAGTGAAAGCCATGGATAGCCGAGGACCAGGGGGGGACTGAAGAGAAGGTGTGGATTTGAAACGAGTCTTGGTTGACAATTACAGAACTAAGGAGGGTTAAACGGGAATAGTTTTCCAGTAATTACAGGTGGGTTTCCCCTTTTGGCCGAACTGAACAAAAGGCAATGTAATGACCGACCTGGCCACAGTACAAACACTTAAGTGCTAAGCGGCACTGTCAATCTTCCAGAGCTCCCCATTTCTTTCATTAACATAACTGGGGCATGATCATGCAGTTTGTTAATTGAAAATTAAAATTAGAGATTTAGAGTTGGCCACAGCATATCTAACTGAACTATTAATGCATTTTGTACCTAATTGTGCAACTTAATTTTATGTGTTCTCTTTTTGCTGTTTGGATTTTATAAACCTTAGTGCATGATGCACAAAGCAAACTTGGGATGGGTACTGATACTCTTGGCTTTTACCTTCTAACAAAGTTCGAATTAGTTTGTACAAACAAACAATTCAGCAGCTTCTTTATTGTGTGGAAGAAGGCAAAGGAGATTTAGTCAAGAAAATCTTGGTCATGTGTAAATTAGCTTTTCTCTCTAACTGTTATTAAGGTACCAATGAGTAATTCACAGTTTTCCCAAAGGAGCTGCTCGCTGTCAAGCACTATAAAACGGTTGCCCTTGGTAACTCCCTGGTGGGCATCTATATATCTGTGCAACTACTACAAAGTAGGGTTTTTAAAAATAGCATGTATACTAGGCCAAAGTCCCTGTCATGAATCAAAAATTTAAATACTGTGAAAAAATATCTAAAAAGGGTGCACCATTTTTAAATAGTTGTACCTCCCTCTGGTGCAGAGCAGTAGCAGGTGATTACTGTGCTCCAGGTCTTTTTCCTTTTAGTTTGACAGAAAGAATATGGAATGCATTTAGGGAGAGTTATTCTTATATAATAACTACACAATCAAGAAAAGAAAAGAAAAAAAAAATCTCCTTTTGTCTTTAAATTTTGCAAAGATTCTGGTGCCCGTCTGCAAGGAGAGATAGTGAGTGATTGCCATGCCTCGGGTCCTTTTCCTGATGGGGCTGACGGGAAGGAAGAAAGAAATGCATTCAGTGAGAGTCATCAGTTATCCTTATGTAATTACGCTGAAATCAAGGTGCTGAAATATCTGTACTCAGGCTGACAGAAAGAAAGCCCTGAAGGACTTTCTGAAACATATGCTGACTAGGGAGAGAGAAGGTTCAGGGTAGAGCCAAATAGACTAAGTAACCCTGAAATGAAGAGATGAGAAGGAAAGGGAACCAATACAAAGTTGAGCAGTTTTAAAGATGGTCTAATGAGCATTAAGATAATGATTAATCAGCAGGGATAGTATAACAAAGGATTGTGACAACAAACTCTACTAAAATAGTTGTTTTAAAGTGCATGAAAATGTGTCACTTTTGTTTTAGGATATTTTGTGCTATTTTTGGTACTTCTGAATGTCCCAGGAAAGAGAATTAACAGATTACATTCAAATCTACACTCTAAAAACTTCTAGGTTAAAGATGCTGCAATTTGGTTACATTCTGCTAATCCAGTCCTGGGCCAAATATGGACAAATTAATACCTGGATTAATTACACAACACAGCCAAATTAGTTTGTGGGTTCGATCCATCGAAAGGATATTAGGACAGGCCATTTAACCTAAAACACACATTTTTGGACTTTGGGAGGAAGCTGGAGAACCTGGATAGAAACATCACCTGCACAGCATTGTAAATACTGTTGATGATAACTTTGAGTGTTCATGGACCTTTTTTCAAGACAACAATGAAATGAAAATCCTAAGAAATCTTTACAGAATGATGATAACTATGACAAAAATAATGACTGATGATTAACACATTAAATAATAATGATTTCTACTAAATATTGTATTGAGAGGAAATCCAATGCATTTAAATTTTATTTGTGTGGCAAGATGAGCAGGTGAAGTAGCCAATGAGACAATTCTTCTTGAATAGTAGAAATAAAATACAATAGTGTCTAGCCCTCTTGGCAAGCAGTACAAAAAAAACAATACACATTTTATTTAGGATTTTTGATTTTAAAACTTTATCAAAATAGTTAATCTAGTTTTCAATAACAAAATTAAACTCATGTCTTTGTATATCTGGACATAATTTTCATTCTAGAACAAACATTTCACCTCAGTGTAAAAATAGCATATTCATTGAAGAATACCTAAATAATGCATTCCTCTATGACATTTATATCTTAATTGCGTATATATAGGTAATGTAGGTAGTAGGCAAATAGACTTGATTGCATTTTTTTATGTTTTACTGTGCCATGTTATAGGATAGATAAGAAAAAAATAACCTGTATAAAGAAAAACAAACTGAAAAACTATAATGATAAGTTAAAACAAAATGGATAGTTAGTTAGTTGTAGCTTCTTCTCTTGTCCAATAAACATGTCCAATAAACTCCAATTTTGATGTAATGGTTGGTCAAATCTACAAAACTTTAGTCCCAACAGCATAAACCAAACATTTGGGTTACAGAAAAAAAATCAACAGTTCTGAGTGTTTCATCTGTCCTCATCAAGGTTTAACAGCTAATTCTTAGTACTTAGTCAGCATCAAATAAAACATCCAACATCTGCTACTGTCATCATGCATGTTTCTGAATGGGTGCAATTGCCTAAAACTCCATACCTACTACTTAAACTGTTGTTGAAATTCCTGTCTCAATTAGCTTTTTTTAATCTTCTAAATATCTGCTTTGAAAATTCTTTTTCTTTTCTTTCAGCTGCAGTCACTTTCTGAAATAAATAAATAAATAAATAAAAAGCCTCTTCTCACCCTCCTCTTCAGCCAAATGAGAAGTTTAGGTAACAAATCCGGCAATAATCTTAGGACCATTACTGGTATTGCAGGGATGAAAGAAACTCAAGAGAGCTGATAAAAGCCCAGAGGGCTTTTGCATCTTCTGCAGTGTGCTTTCCACTGAGCGAATTTTAGAGATGTTTGGAACTGATCATTTGGAGGTAAAATATATCCCAAAATTTCTTCCCTTTTATTTATGTCTCATCTGCATGAAGACAGCAGCTTGTAAGCAACAAAGCTTTCTTAATTCAATATTGCCTCTGTAAAACTCAAACTCTAGAAGCTGCATACATATTCCTAAAATGTGTGTGTTACTTTGACAGGAAATGAATATTTAAGCATTGAGCCGCAGGTGTACGAACCACAGCCGTTTCTTGAGTCTTCTTGAGCACATCATTTATTTACCAGTTTGAGGCTTCAAAGTGAGTTTAAACATCATCATTTCCTCCCTGTGTTCTCTTTAATCAGGTACCTCATCTCATCCAGACTGTTTCTCTGCTTTAAGTCTCAGTCTGCATCCCTCACAGGTGCTGTGGGGGAACGTCTCACAGCAGAGTCTCTTAAGGATGCTGCTGCTTCTCCCTTGTCAAAGGTTACAGATTATGGTGCGCCAGCTTTCTTAAAGCCAAAGCAGAAATGCTGGGTCCTGAAAAGACCCGTGTGAAGAAAAGCTGCTAGAAAAGGAACCAAGCAAACATGCATGTGAGCAAAATTCCTGATTGTCACCAAGTGATCACGCTTTGATGTTACCTTGAGTGATTTGTGAAAGAGGAAGAAAAAAAGGAGAGTTTCAGGACAGGAAAGGTGATGTTGCTGACAGAGCAGTTTCACACAACTTTCCTCTTCGTACTTCTTTTTAAAGTTTCTGCCTATCGCTTCTATCTGCGCTCTTACAGAACAGCACAGAAAAACAACTGCACCGCTTAGAAGATGGGAAAAGTTAGTAAGAAAGGGTGGCAGCCGAAGGGAATGCTGAAGGAGCGTTGCACAGAAGCATGAAACGCATAATGTCAACTTTTATTCTAATGCGTGAAGGAGGCAGTTGGAGGTCAGAACGTATTCATGACTACGGGTTAGCGCTTAACAGAAACACTCCACCATAATCAACTCACACTGACATACAGTAAGCTCTGCTCTGTGACAAGAGCAGCCAAGGAAGGCAGAGGAGAAATATGCAAATACTCCCACTGACAAACTCAAATAGAACATCTTGCACATGCACACAAAATGCATCAAGCAGCGTGAAAGAATGAGCTCTACTATTCATGATCAAAACACCTTTACAAATAACACTGGAGATAGTGTGTGCACTCTGTAGCATGCTGCATTCCTTTGTCTGAGCTCTTGGGTTCATTTGTGATCTAACAGCTTGTGTTCAAACAAACAAATCAGTTACAGTGGGGCTTTGTGTGAAGCCTGTAGAGTGTTTAATGTCTCTGCATAAATATTAAAACATCTGGAGATTTTCTTCACACTTTAATAGTAGTTTAAAGGAAATAAGATAAAAAGCACATAACATGAAACAAACATATACACATTTACATGCCACTTTATTAGGTAAGCCTTACTTGTACTTGATTGGACCCCTTGAGTCTTTGTGGTATAGATTCAACAAGGTATAGAAAATATTCCTCAGATATTTTGGTCCGTGTTGACATGATAACATCATATAGTGGCTGTTGATTAGTTGGCTGCACATCCACAGACTGAACCTCCTATTCCACCAACTCCCAAAGCTTCTCAAATTAGAGTGAGATCTGGTGATTGTAGTACAGTGAACTCAGTATCATCTTCACAAAACCAGTGTGAGATTATTCGAGCATTGTGACATGGTGCATTATCCTGACAGAATTAGTCACACTGATACATGTTTGGTCACAGAGGGATGGACAGGGTCAGCAACACTACTGAAGTAGCTGTGTTGATGCTCAGTTGGTACTAAGAGGCTCAGCACTTGCTAAAAAATATATATCCCACATCATTATACCCCCACCACAAGCATCAACTGTTGTAAGTCCGAATGGGTCCGTGCTTTCAGGTTGTTTATGCCAAATGTGAATCTTAGAATTTCCTGTTCTAAGTTGACATGAGTGGCAACCAGTGAAGTTTTCTGCTGCTGTAGTCCATTTTGACATGTTGTGCATTTAAAAATGGTTTTCATGTTTTGGTTTATTAAGCGGTTTTTTGAGCTACTGTGTGAACCATGTGTTTGGTTGATTCCCTTATTTATGTTAACATGCAACTGAACAGGTTTACCTAATAAAGAGGGATTTAAAGCAGGGTTAGGTATGAAACATCTCAAGCTTGAACATCTTACACAGCACAGTTAACCCATCATCTGAAAATGGTGTGGAGTATGGCGCAGTTAAGAAGTGGTTATCCACCTTAACAGACAGACCGCAATGACAGCATTAAGAGAAGCAGCTGAGAGGTACATGATAACTCTAGAGGAGCCAGCCAGCCCAAGGTTTTATGAAGCTCTGTTTTTGTTGCCCACTTAGGACCCACTTGTAATTGAGCCCACCATACACCAGAACCCCATCGATTGTTATATTGTTCATACTTGATCATACTTGTGTCCTGCATTTAATTTTGCAATGGCCACTCATATTTGCTGAATGAATGAGTTGCCATAACTATTTATTTATTTATTACTGAATGCATGCTTATGTAGAGTTTTTACTTATTTATAGCCTTTAAAACCATATTTGAATGTCTATATCCATACCAGTGGCGGATGCTGGTCTTTCAAGGAGGGGAAGCTCAATTTCAAGATTGATTCGCGGATTCGCTCATTTCGCTGTCAATCAAAAATGGATTCAGCCTCAGACAGATCATCCAATCATTATGCAGAAGCTGAGCGTCCGATGGACGGGACAAAGCCTAGCATTTATCCAATGACTCATCTCATTTTGCTGCAGCCGAGGCTGCCCCATAGACCCCCAGAAACGCTATTGAACTCACTGTTTAAAGCAATGTGAAGCTGCGGGAATGAGTGAGAGGAAAGCCGCGTCGTTACCAGTGATAAGAAGCTGATTCTGAACAAAAGTTGAGCGCATTGTAGCACATATTTAGTCAATGACATGTACACACAACAGTATATATTTGATCACTTATTTTTTGACATTTTAGGGGGAGCTGAGCTTCCCTTGCTGTCTTAGAGCAATCGCCACTGATCCATACCCCTTTATAGATCAATGAGCAACCTGCAGTACATTACACTGTCAAAAATTATATTCTAAGTTTTGATTGTGGTGTATCATCTCCAAGATTATCAGTAGCCCCTACACACCCTTTTGAAACCTTTGTGAGGGCAACCCTGGGCAGGAGGAATAAAATGTTATATTGCGTTCGCAAGGAACTATGGGAAAAACAGCCTGTTGCTCACTGATCTATTTACTAACAATTATAGTGTGTATGAAATGTTTTCCCAGCTCAGATGCAAGCTGTGGTAATTATTAACCAAGATTTAAATTATGACTCCGTCAACATAACTTTAAAGCTATGAAGGATTTCCTTCTTGCTGGAGCCGGTCCTGTGTTAAAATGACACTTTTTACCGGTGCAATCCATTAATCTGCAAAGAAACCCATTGGAACTCTAGTTCATAGTTTTTTATAAGCCAGGCATGGAACACAGCCAATGTGAACAAAGGTGCTCTGGTCGGACAAGCCCAAAATGAATCTTGTAGGGATACATGGCTACGTCAAGTGGAAAACTACAACTGCATATGCCTCTAAACACACCATGCCCATGTCTGTCTGACTGTCCATCCATATTTCCATGTTTTATGTTACATTCAAAAGAAAGCTTATTTCTAAAAATCCCCCAAACTTTCAAGTATTAGTGTACTTACTTACTTGATTTCATAATGTTATGAGAAGTTTTTACAATAGCCAGCATATCATGAATGTGTCTTTTTTATTCCTCTTCTGCAGAAGGGGAAATAATAATAATGCAGTGTGCAAGCAAAAGGGATTTAGAGAACTTAAATTACCAAAATTACCTGAGTGAATCTTAAACCTTTTTAGATAGAAGCATAATTAGTTACCCAGCATTTCTCCAGCTTTGCCCCTGCATTTGTGATGCTGCCTTGTTCATTGGTTTCAAAAGCACACTTATAGCTGCAGTGAGTGGGAGTCAATTCAAAAATATATAAAATAGTTGACTCCTGTACAAGCATAAAAACGAACATATGACACAGAGTGGGTATTTAATAAGCACAGTTATTCAACCCTGATGTTTCTTCCAGTGCTACAAATGAAAGCATGTCTCCTATAGCTTTGCTTTTACAATTACAGTTTCCAGTGGGAGCAATTTAACACGGCTCCTGCCACTCCTTAAATAACACAGACAGGCTCTGCTTCCTTTGATCACATCCCCCCCATGCCATTACGAGCAGGTAAACAATGTGTGATATATGTCTCCTAAAACTTAAATTGTGTTTCTTCGTACACAAATAGTCATCTTAAAAGAGTCACAAGGCTACACCTTCTTGCTAAAAATGAGGGGAACAATGTGATGAACATTTGAGAAGACAGTATTGATGTCAACTGTATTCATTCTAGGTTGATTCAAATTCACTGGATCAGGAAATGTCATTGTATTTCATTAGCATTTATACCCCAATGTACCTGAGTGAACTATGAGCATACCTTGGCCACAAATTAAACATCGTTTGCTTTCTGCTTACAAGGGGTTGCAGCACCTCCAAGTGGATTTTTAGATCGGTGGCATTGCTTTTCTAAGACACAAAACAGCATCATACCACACATATGGTTCATTTTTTCTCTGGGCCCAAGGCCAAGACAGTGTTAATGGTTTCAAACTGTTAGAATCGAGTGTTAAATGTTAGAAATGTAACAAAAATGTTTAATTCTATAAAAACTAGCAAGCTTGGGAAAACAGCACCAGTTTGGATGTATTCTATGTCATCATTCTTTATTTCAAACATTTTCAGCAATAATTAGAAACACATTTCTGATGTAGGCACATCACATTAAACTTTTTAGGCAACAAGACATAATAAGCCCCAAGAACATTGTTCAACGCCATCTAACTCCATCAAAAGCACAAATTGACGCATGATCAGCACCCGAAGAAAACGGATCCGCTTTGTGTCCTAAAAATGGGGTACGAAATTATGTTTATGTTGCCCTGGGATTCAACCTTTCCAGAGTGTACTCCGCATCTTGCCTGAAGCCCCCCAAAAGATTCGTTAAGCAGACACAGAAGATAGAAGGATGGAACATTAATTTTAAATCATATAACATGAGATTGTGGGTAGTTCTTTTTAATCCACTCTTTAATGGCCCTCACTATAACCCATTTAGGGTTGAAAAGCTCACCCAGTATTATTGTTAAAATCCATAAACCCAACCTGTTGTGTTAAATCCATCCCAACCTGGATTGGTCCATATTTGATCCAGCACTGGGATAGCATATTAACACAAACTGCATTTTGTTTCACCCACCAGCTGTAAGAGTGCAACTTCTTCTGCTTTTGCAGTCCTTTTATTACAACAAAATGGATATGTTTTAACTCTGGTGATAGAAAAGAATAATAAGGTCTCTGAGGTATTAAAACTGAAATGCTATGTTTAATTGGAAGCTATTTAACTCCACTTATCATCATTAAGGCCAAAAGGTCATCTTCTTGTTAATTAATCAAAATTTCACTCAAGCTACGTTTTTGACAGCAGTTTATTTTGAGAACCTATAAGGTGTCTTTATACCAACTTATTGATGGCCCACACTAAAGGTGGATAGATAGATAGATAGATAGATAGATAGATAGATAGATAGATAGATAGATAGATAGATAGATAGATAGATAGATAGATAGATAGATAGATAGATAGATAGATAGACAGACAGACAGACAGACAGACNGATAGATAGATAGATAGATAGATAGATAGATAGATAGATAGATAGATAGATAGATAGATAGATAGATAGATAGATAGATAGATAGATAGATAGATAGATAGATAGATAGATAGATAGATAGATAACCTCACAAGTATCTATATCTATGTATTCATACGTTCATATAGCTATTTGTGTGTGTGTGTGTGTGTGTGTGTGTGTGTGTGTGTGTGTGTGTGTGTTTCAACTCCTCCTGATTAAAAATAACAAAGAAAGTAGGAAAAACAAATCTCGCTATGAGGTAAGTGGAAGAAAACCATCTGAATAATGAGATGTGAGAAAGGCAATTCAGCTATAGAAAAATATGGTGTTTCTTGTCTCATTTTCAAAGATAATGTGAGAAATTGGAAAAAAAAACTTTCCACTGCTTTATTTCACACACTAAAAGATTTATTTGCTTGACTGCCTCCCAAACGAGCGTGGACTGTATATAAATGCTGAACTGTAGCTAACTTGTAACAGCTGGAAAACATGAAGCACATATTCTGTCAGATTTTCATGTCTAATTAAACCCTGAATGTTTAAACAACGTAGCAATCAGCTGTCAGTGAATTTGCTTGTTTTGCTTCTTATAGAAAATTTTAAATATAAGCTGTGCAGAACTATGCATATGTCATTACACATTGAACATGGCAAAGTTGTAACTGTATTCAGCAGAAAATGCTACCTCAAAATATAAAAAATAGCTGTGGGCTCAGTTGCTTTGACATCTTAAGGATTATCATCTCACACATAACAAACTCTTAAGTCTTTTTCCCTTGTTAGTTTCTGGGGTCAATAGCTTTGTTATATAGAGAAGGCCATTTGATACAAATGAGAGAGAAATGCATAAAGGAAAGGATGGCAAACTCTTTAAAGTAAGAAGACCCTTAAGACAATTTATGAAAGACTTTGATATCGAGATGAACAGTTCTTCTGCCTGGCAACACTTGAACATAATGGAAGAGTCAATGAAAATAGTGAAGAGAAGTTAAATTTAAAATCTGATCAGGGATTGGGAAAAAGAAATGTCTCATTAGCCAATAAAACATGAACTTTTAAATGAAACTGCAATGTTTTCCCTGGTATACCAGTATGTTTTCTTTTTACAACCTTCCCATCTTATTAGTGTTTATTCGTGTCCAGAATTTAGACACTGGTAATTGGTAACCACCAACATCTCTTGCCACACACTGCCTTAATTTACCTTCTTGAAGAAGCTTTAGAAACATTTTCTAATGTTTCATAAAGACATTTGGTAGTTACAGGAATGAAGTAAATGTACCGACGTTTACAAAAGAAATCAAAAAACTTTCCCAACATGATGTTCATATAGTTTAAAACAGACTGTGCTGGGGTGGCTGGAGTTTTCTCCAAATGTATGGCGCACAGAGCAATGTACTGCAATCACTCCCTTACCTGTAGCTGCACACTGCCAGTCAGCAGGCTAAAAAAAGACTACTACACTTTTCACTTGTTTAAAGAAAAACAAATGTCCCTGTTTGGTAATTTTCCCAATCCCCAAACAATCTGGACAGTAAACGAAAAGAGAGCCACACATCCCTTTTGTTAAGTTGACGCTGTTATGAAAGTACATTTGACAAGATAAAAGTGGCATGTCTGTTGAACACCCAAACAGCTAATTTAACTTGCTGACTTGTCTCTATAAATAGCTGAATGGCAAAACTGGATTAAGTTTGGACCTATTAGTTCTTGGACGCTACTACTGAATTCAGCAGGTGTTTGTTCTATTTTTTTACGGATGTTTATGTACCAAACTCTAAGGTCATATACCCCTATACCTAGTCTCATCTGACAGCTCTACTGTTTGGGCCATGTTTCCTGTTTATCAGCCAGGTTCTACAGTTTTCTAAGGTCTGCAAGCGACTCCTTTTACCTGAAATGCAGACTACTTTACATAACTAGCCTTATGAAAAAATGATCCACAAGCATACTTACAAAGCACTGTAGAAAATAAAATACAAACATCTTTATATACATTTGCCTTTTAATTGTCATTATTGGAAAAAACGAGCAAGCAACACTCGTTTATAGAAAGGATATGAAGGGCTGTTTTCCGTCATATGTAACTTTTAATGAAACGGACTTAAAAAATATATCTTGCCTCTATTCCAAAACTTAATTTAAACAACCAGAAACTTGGAAAAACAATAGCACTTCTTGAAAATTAAACTTTTATCTCATAAGCAGATCCTTTTACTATATTGTTCGCTTTTATTTTTCCGCATTTAGTTGTGGTAACAGGCCTCATTTTATATGTACCTGGATTTTCTTTTGCACTACTGTAAGATTGTTAGGAATGAATAATAAAAAAATAAATGAAGGGGTGTTTATTTTTGAGCGTCGTTCCAGTTCACACTCCTTACCGGTTGATGGTGGTAATGCACCAAATTGTTGTTTGCAAACCGTCAAATAAAACCTAAGAAGAAGAACGATAAAACACCCAGACAGAAAATGGCTGCCATGCTGTGTGGTTTTGATATCTCTGTTTTCTAAGCTTTGTTTGTGTTGTCCTGTATTGCGTTATATACTGTTCTCTTTGAAGAATAGACATAATGTTCAAAAAGGCGAAAAGAGCAAACTTGCGGCGGAGGAATGACTCCGACGAGGATGAGCAGGAGGAAAGCAAGCCGCTGTCTCTGGCGCCCACATCATTCGGGCCTGTGGTGGAAATCCCGTTCATAGAGACTAGCCCAGCACCGAGCAGCGAGGAGAAAAGTTACAGTAACGGCTTTCTGGCAAACCTAAACAACGTAAGACCCGTGAAGAGGGAAAAGAAGAGCAAAGAGGTTGCAGCGGTAGCTCCTCCCACTAAGGCCAGTTTGCTCAGTTTCGACGACGAAGAAGGTAACAGTGCTAACGTAGCTAACCGGTTCACCTTAGCTAAGGAACCATAAAGCAAATGGTTACTACACAAAAAGCTAGATTGCGCAGCTACATATATGTATTACTTTTCTAGCATGGGAATTGTTCCTGTGAACTGTGCTCATCTCTTGTCTGTCTGGTTATGCAAACAGAGGGATCCGAGGTGTTCAGAGTGAAGAAACCCAACCACAGCAAGAAGATTGTTAAGCAGCTGAAGAAAGAATACAAAGAAGATTTGCAGAAATCTGGCAATGTCCATCAGGAAACCAAGTCAGGTGAGATCCCCTGTCATTTATTTGCAGCGACATCATCAGATCATATCCATCAGGTATGTAGTCATAAAAAAATGACTACATATAGAGTGAGTCAGTATCTGAATGACAGAAGGATTGATACTTGCCTTATCGGGGTTGGACAAATAATTAGACTGTTCAAAGCATTTAATATGGTAGGGAAATATTGTATGTTTGGGACCAGTTTGAAAAATGCAAACTCTTATTGTAAAGGTTATTAGATTACTTGTGAGGCTAAGTAAGAGGTACTCAGACATTTGTGAATACGTCTGTAAATAAAGTAATGTCCCGCACTCCAGGCTTCCCATCAGTTTGCCTTTTCACCAATTTGTGCCCCCATTTTATCCCATGTACCAAACTAAATCACATAATTTAGTCTTATTGTGTGTTATTTTCTAAGGTACTTTATATAACACAGTATTTCTATTGATTGTTGTTTTGACTCCCTTACAAACCAGTTCACTCGTATGAAATATGAGTTTCTGACCTCGTCCAAAAAAACAAAGATATGTAAGACTTTTGCTGGCAGATTGCCCCATTTCCTACGAAGACTTGACCAGATCTGCAAGAAAACAAGCTGGCAGCAAGACAAAATTACTATCACCCATATGGGTATTGTTATTCAATTGTTTGTGAATAAGTATTAGGTTTGTTAATAAGTCATTCTGCACACAAGGTAAGAAGTGCATAGTTTTGAGTTAAAAAAATCACAAATGTTGAGAATGTTATAATGAAAAAACAAAACAAATTTAATCGCACAGACTTGATTGATTTCTGTAAGCCTGCTGAGGTCCCTGCTGCAGTGTGTGCAAACCTCGTCAAGAACTACAGGAAACGTCTGATATCTGCAATTGCAAACAAAGGTTTCTGTACCAAATATTAAGTTTTGTCTTTCTGATGTATCAGATACTTATGTCATGCAATAAAATGCAAATTAATTGTATCAAAATCACACAATGTGATTTTTGTGGGGGATTTTTGTTTTATTTTTCGTCACTCAGATTTAAAAATTAAAACATGCTTTGCAAGTGGGAAACCCTGCAAAATTGGTAGTGTATCAAATACTTATTCTCCCCACTGTATATCCAGCCTCAGTCGAATACTTCACATTTGACACTCTAGATAGTCTCTGCTTTTATGTATCAGTTAAATATGCAGTTTAGGAAATCTGACATGTTGCTACAGTAATAATTATGGTGCAGTTTTGTTTTTTTTAACTGACCATTTTTTGTATGTGTTTCATCAGATGCTCAACCTCAGGCTGTGTTCACCGTGAAAGAGGAGGTTATCAGCAGAGCGAGCAGTGAACAAGGGGAGGAGGAGATGGAGGTGGAGAGTGCAGATGAAAAGGACGAGGAAGCAAAAGCCCAAGGCGGTCAACTGTCCAAGGGCAGGAACATAGGGGCATCATTCAACACACTGTCCTCTCTCACCACCCTGAAGCCAGGTACCGTTCCTGTTTAGAAACATTCATGGCAAAAATCATTTTTCCAGAGTTTGTTCTGTGCTCTTTGGTTTAGCTGATTTTTCATGGAGTTAGCTGACATATCTTTAAGTAAAATTTCCAGCTAATCTTAGGGCTAATAAATTAACCCATTTTAGGATTTTTCTGACGTTCTTAATTCCTGAAAAATATTTTTATATTTCACGTATAGAAGTGCACTAACGCTTACATGAAAACCTGTGATTCTACTTAAGGAGAGATTCCCGATGCAGCGTTCATCCACGCTGCCAGGAAGCGCCGGCAGCTAGCAAGAGAACTCGGTGGGGAAGCCCCTCTGATGGAGGCTGAGCCATCCAAGAGCCGTCTGACACGAGAAGACAGAGATGGCAGCGATGATGAAGATGAGGACGAGAAGAGGATCCGCTTTAGTGGAGTCAAGAACAAAAGTCAGAGGCAGAAGATAGCTGAGGAGATAGGTACTGCCCTGAAGTGTTGAATTAATTTTACACATTGACTATATTATACTGTTCTTCTATCCGCTGACATGAATGTCCTCTTCAAATATGCACAGGTATTGAGGGTAGCGACGATGAAGCACTGGATACAGGTCATGATGAGGAAGTGAGCCGCTGGGAGCAGGAACAGATTAGAAAAGGAATCAGCATACCTCAGGTAAGCTACATATTTAACACGCTGTGAAGTATTCTGACTTCTTTCACCGTTATGAAACTGCCCGATACAAATTCTCATTTTGTCGTGTTGCAAACACAGGAGGTTGTTGAGTTTACTCAGTAAAATGGTTATTAATAAAAAAATAAAAATTTGTCAGTTTCTGCCTTTATCTTGTTAAATATTTATTTTGAACTTCGATAGCTGATCTAAAGGAACATTCTATTAAAAAAACATAACCCCTGGTTTTAGAAATTTTTGGCAGGAATTAGTGTTTTATTTTTATAATTTATGCTTTTCTGAAGAATATTTGTACACAGCCTTAAAAGTATGCAAAAATTTAGAAATGTCTAAAACTTTCTATCCTTTCCTACTTACTTTTCTACTTTCCTCCTTATTTACTTTTTTATTCTTCTTTTTTACCTGTATTAATTCCTTCCTTGCTTCCTTCTTTTCTTCACTCTTTCTCCTTCCTTCTCTCCTTTGTTTTCATTCTTACTTCCTCCTTTCCTTCATACTCTCTTTATTTGATCTTTTTCTTTTCCTTTTGTCTTTCCCATTCTCCTTCTTTTTTCCTTTTCCCTTAATTTATTTTTTTCCTTTTTCATTTCCTTCCTTCCGTACTTGACCTTCTTTCCCTCTCCATCTTTCCTTCCTCCTTTTCGCTTTCTTTTCTTTTGTTTCTTTCCTTGTTTGGTTCCTCAATAGAAATATCTGCACTAAATTCATACTGAACATTTGTGTTCATACTTGAGCCGTCTGATCTGCCAGGCTGTTGTTTTCAAAAGCACCTATGGGCCAAATGTATTAATCATGTTTTGCTTCTTTTTGTTCATCAGGTTCAAAGCAGTCAGCCAGAGGACAGCACAGTCTACTACCAGAACAGCTATGAGACTCAGCCCTACAGCTCTTCCTATAGTATGCCTTTCACCTACAGTACAGTGGATCCACAGCCAGGGAAGATATCTGGCTTGTCTGACAACAGCTCTGTTCACTATGGGGCACCTGTTTGTGATCTAACCCCAGTATCCATTGATCTGGTAAAGAAACGCCTGCAGGATAGGTAGGTTCTGCAGTAGTTTGCTACGTCTATTATAAGTGCTCACCTGACCTGCTGCCCTCTCAGTGTGCCATGGTCCTGAGGACCCAGCAAATCTATCTACACACATCTAATACCCAAATGGCAAAA
This sequence comes from Characodon lateralis, assembly GCA_036250325.1. Classification (NCBI taxonomy): domain Eukaryota; kingdom Metazoa; phylum Chordata; class Actinopteri; order Cyprinodontiformes; family Goodeidae; genus Characodon; species Characodon lateralis. The sequence goes on from JAHUTJ010074009.1 coordinate 26,308, forward strand.
TATGGCTCCACCTTTTGATAGCTTAGATTGGCCTCTTTTTGGTTGTCTCCTTCCCCGTCTAACTCACCCTTACTGATTTTACCTGTATTTCATGTGTCTATAGGCTTGTCCAAATGCATGCAGGACTCAACGCGAATATGAAACGCTACGAACAAATCAGAGAAGATCTAGCAGCCTCTGAGAGCAGCATCCAGCAGCTTGAGGGCTCCTCCAATGATAAAGCAGATCGATATAAATTCTTGCAAGAGATGCGAGGGTATGTTGGAGACTTGCTTGAGTGTTTCAGTGAAAAGGTAAGGGAGAATTTATCTGCAGTCTGATAAGCTGCTTGCTGTTTTGTGTCTGTAATCTGGGAACTTTATGTAAACTTTAAACCTATACAGTCTAATAAAATAAATTGAATTGTAATCCACTTATAACTAAGTATCTTTGTATCTTTTAAAGATGTCTGTTGAACGGATTTATATGGTTTTCAGCTTATCTGACCCTGACTGGGGACTGTCCAGTCGGCAACTCAAAAATTAAATCTTTTTCCGATCTTTTACTGCGCCGTATAGTCATACTTCAGAGCCAGGTGCATTGGCAGCAACACTCTTCATTGCGGATCTTGTTACTGAGTGAAGCAGATTCAAAGTTAGTAGGGTGTTGAACAATGAAGTCAGAGGTCGTCTAAAGGTGTAAGAAGCCTTTAACATGAATCTGTATTTTCTACTCTTCAAAACATATTTGTTGTTTATTTAGGCTGCAAGAGAGCGAAGCTTTTAGCAGGTAACAGAAAAGCTGTAAGGAATACAACTGTATTACTCTATTTGAACCTTATGAGATATTAATTAATTTTTCAATTTTAAAACCTGCCTGATTTGGTAAGTTTGGCTGCCTTTTAAAATCTTAGGGTAGGAGTCTGTATTCTCTGGGAATACAGACAGAGACTGCAGTTTTATTAATGTTTATTAATTTATTAATGTTAGTCGCACTAATGGCTAAATTAAGATGACAAAGAGTTAATATTTTAAGTTTGTAAACATTTACTCTTTATTTAAATGACAGTAAAACCCCGTTTTACAGCAACTGCTCTCTACCACACCATGGTGTCGTCCCTGCTTATAATGTGAAATTTTACTGGTTGCTCATGGTATGAAGGTTGGGGAGGGGGGGAATTTTTTGAACGCTGTTTTTACATCTTTATGTATTAAAGCTCTCAAAGAGAATTTACCCAAATTTGGGATTGACATTCAATTCCAATTCAATTCAAAAATACTTTATTAATCCCCGAGGAGAAATTAGAAGGAGCTCAAACCAGAGAACAGTAATCTGCTACAGAGTCCCGATTGGTTCATCTCTGATATATTTACAACTACATGCATGTCCAGACAGAATAATTCAACCTTGATCTTGCAGCACCAGATTTCAAGCCATAGTGCACAGAGGATTGTGATATATCGAGCAGAAACCATGTTCTGTTTTATTTTACTATTGAGTTCTTTTCATCCAGTATATAATGTTGTAACTGAATGGTATGCTGTGTGTATTTGGTAAAAACTTTTACCCTCTTCTGCTTTTCTCTCAACTATAGTTAACAACATTTGAGCTTAAACTAAATGGATTTCAGACAAAATAATTTGAGTTTTTACCAGATACCGGGAATAATTTGTTTCAGCAGTGTTTTGTTTATTATGTTGCTTTTAAATTGTCCAGGAAAGACGCCCCTGTGACTCGGAGTCCCACCTTTGCTGGGTCAGAGGTCACAGTAAGCATTATATCTTTCAGGTGCCTGCTGTCCTGGAGCTGGAGGCTGCCATGCACCAGTTACTAAGGCAACGGGCCGCACGGCTTGTCCAGAGAAGACAGGATGATATTAAAGATGAATCGTCGGAGTTTGCAAGCCTTTCAAGTCAGTCCATCTTGAAGGTTTTTATAATTTATTTGAAACGGCCTCATTAGTTCTCTGTATCTGAGCGCACGTGTGTGTGTGTGTGTGTGTGTGTGTGTGTGTGTGTGTGTGTGTGTGTGTGTGTGTGTGTGTGTGTATGTATGTATACACTCTTGTTCCATGTTGCACCTATTACAGTACCCTTGGGATAACGATTAAAGTGAAGTGGCTGCCTATTTGTATGATTGAGCATGTGTGAGAATGGCCCAAGTAATGAGCAACCAAATAAAGATGTCCGAAAAACCTTGGTTTCTGACCAACAGGTTAACATTTTTTACTGTAACATGTCTGAAGTTACAGCACGGTAAGTTATAAGAAATAAGTATTGTGTATAGATTGATCTTACTGCTGCTTATGCTGAAAGAATCTGAAGTTTCACATGTTTTAACTTGCTTTGTCACTTAAAATTACCAAATTAATATTTTTATCATGTTTTATCCCACTAAATTTAGTTTATTTTATTGTTATGCTTAGATCCCAAAATAGAAAAAACAAAGTTAAAGTTTTTTTTTCTCCTATTCGGTTCAGACTTTAACATTGAGCCTGTTTTTTTTGTTGTTGTTTTTTTTTCAGATAAAGCGGTCATGGCGCCCAGTCTGGACTCTTTTGGTCGAGACCGTGCCACATACCAGGAGCACAGTCGGCAGAGGAGGATAGCTGAACGCGAAGCACGAAGGTTAGGAAGATTTATTTCTCCAAGTGCTTTGATTGTGCCTCCAGAGGATAAGAAATGGGTTTCTTATGGGTTGAAACGGGTTTTAACTCGAATCCCCAGAGATTGCAATACTCCCTTAAACCACCAGAGGGGGGAGGAGGATAAGAATGAGGAAGAATCAGACTTTTTTTAAAGACTGCAATTTGCTTTTCCTTCTTTTTTTCAGCTGTTCTATACATTTCTGGGAAAATGAGAATTTGAATTGCGGAAAAAAATTTGAATCCACAAGAAAAAAATGTATTGCAAAATTGCTTCTGGCTCAATGATTTACCTTGTTGCTATCTTCAGAAAGATTAACAGTTTTGCAACATTGACAGTATTTCAACAGCATTTACAGTAAACCAACTAAGACACGGCATTTGCCAGAAAAGAGAAGGTCATTAGCCTAATTCTGTCCAGTCCAAATCCAACTCAGGGATGTTCTGGACACTTTATTCTTTCACTATTGATCATGTTTCCAGTGATATGTTATGTTACAAATATCCTATAGCTGAAGTTATGTAAAAGAAAAAAAAGTCATAAAGTGTGAGCCATAGGAAATCCATTTAAGAAGGTCAAATAGTGGTGAAAACTCTCAAGAGGTCAAATTGACTGGTCACCATAATACTTCTCTAAATGTTGTGACTTTAAGAGAAGCGTTTTTGGTGTTGTTTTTCGAACAGACCTTTAATAAGATAGTCTGTGTGTTTGTGTCTGGACCCAGAACTCGACGGCGACAAGCAAGAGAGCAGAATGGGAAAAGGGCTGAGCATAAAGAAGGTCTGTCGTCTGATGATGAGGAAACCTCTACAGACATCACCAGTTTCAACATGGAGAAAGGTACATCTTTAAATTGTTACAAAACTGTGTGGAAAATAAGTTATTTTAGAAAATGTTAAGAAAATCCATCTCCCTCACATTTTGTCCCATCCAGATCGTATCAGAGCGGAAAGTAAAAAGGTATTTGAGGATGTGGTGGAGGACTTTCATTCCCTTGACTGCATCAAATCCCGTTTTGAGGTGTGGAGAAAGGAATATCCGGACTGCTACCGAGACGCTTACATCAGCCTCTGTTTACCCAAGGTCTTTAACCCTTTAGTTCGTCTGCAGCTAATCACGTGGAACCCTCTAGAGGTAAAGAAACACCCCCCCAAAATGGCATTTTTCAGATTGAAAATAAACAGAGTGCTCAAGTCTGAGCTCGGATTTAATTCCTTTTTTTATGTAGGAGCCGTGTGGAAACTTTGAGTACATGCTGTGGTTTGAGTCGCTTCTGTTTTATGGATTCGAGGAGCACAGAATGCTTCAAAAAGAAGACGGGGATATTGGTTTGCTGCCTGCTATTGTAGAGAAGGTTCTTCTCTCCAAACTGTCAGGTAGGGAATCCTGTGCAGCTGCACTGGATACTTAAAATGATTTGCTTGAGATGAACAAATACAAAATATTGTCCTGCGTTGTGTTCGTTGTAGTGCTGGCAGAGCAAGTGTGGGACCCACTGTCCAGCAGTCAGACAGCTAGGCTGGTGAGCTTCATCCGCAGACTCGCTGAAGGTTATCCAACTGTGCTGCATGGAGACAACCAGTACACACAGGTAGAGCACGCTTTCACTGATTTGAATTATCTCCTCGATGCAAAATAAAAATCTGTGTTCAGTTTTATAAAATAGGTCTAATTAACTTATCTTTGTCTGTTAGGTGCTTTTGAAAACAATAGTCTTACGGACCAGACGGACTCTGGATGAGGATGTCTTCCTTCCACTTTACCCGAAAAAGTATGTGAGACAAATGCTAGAAATTGAAGCTTAGTTTCAAATCTAAGTGATCGAATCTTCATTAGAAACTCTGTTTTCTATTATTCAGTGTGATGGAGAACAAGAACAGTGGTGCCTACTTGTTCTACCAACGACAGTTCTGGTCCTGCATAAAGGTGTGTTGATGTTTGTTGGTACTTTTTATTCACTTTTTGTTTTCTTAAATTAAGCTGTTCAGTCAGTCCAATTCACGAGGTGACTGGGGAATATCTCCATCAATTAATGGATGAGAGACAGGGTCGTAAAATCAGTATATCTAAAAACTAATAGTAAAATAATTTTTGGTTTGTTTTTGAGTTGCTGACAGAAAACCCACAGATGATAGCACACTGACTGCAGAAAAGGAGCGATTTCACCTTGCCTTTACCCTCTCAAATAAGGGTTTTAAACTGAACCTGTAGTTCAAACTGGGTCTGAGTTAGACAATAAACAAAACACTGAAACTATCGTTTTTTGTTGGTTTTTTTGTTTTGTTTTTGAAAAGCAATGCCAAGGTCAAATCAAATCACAGATAACAGGCTGTGCTTCATAGAATCTGCATTTTGTGGAAGATAATACAGTTCAGATTTGAAAAGGCACTGGGATATGGATTTTGAAATGAAGAAAATGGGAAGAAGGCATATACTCTGCCTACCGGACGGAAGGGTTGTAATTATAACAAATGTCTTGAATGGATCTTTTTGGCTCGTCAAAGAAGACTGCTTGAGTAGATTTCATCCAGGCGCTGAAGTGGGCAGCCGGCGGTCCATTAATCTGTTTAAATGACCCTCTGGCTGTTTCTATTCTGTCTTAGTGCAGCTGGCGTACCATGCTGTGCATCCTGTATGTCAGGACACTCTGTTGCGCAGCGATGGAAGTTGAAGGAAACTTGCTTTTTCTCAGCATCTTAATGAAGAAGAGGTGCTGCTGGGTTTTTTTTTATGATGTGGGTGGTGTTTGTAGTCCAGCTCAGGTCTTCCATCTTCTGAAATATGGAGTCCAAAGAACTTGAAGTCTGTGACACACTTCCCCTCCTTTCAGTTGAGGAGCTTATCGCAATATCAGTGGGTGCAATTTTCAAGTGTTGTGAACATACATTTTACATGTTAATGTAATATTTAGCCAGTTGGACAGAGTCTCACAGCAGCAAATGCTCACAAAGACACAAATGACATCACCCAAAATGCTAAAGGACACAAAGTGATGGAAGCACAGATAAGAAAGAGAGGAAAGGTAAAAATATATCACACCTAAAATCGTCATTGCAATATTCACCGATATGCCGCTAACGCAAGATTTTCCATTATCCTTCAACCCCGTCCAGAATGTTAGTAAAAGTGCCAGAATAATCTAGAAATTTAAGTCTGGAAAAGTATGGAGTTGTAAAAGCTTTTAGTTAACAGACTGCAAAGTTTCAGAAAAAGTTAATAAAAATATAGTAAAACGCCATGAACTGAAATTACTAAAGTATCCGCGATAACTAGGTAAAACGATGGTACTACAATTGTGCAGTACAAAGAGCTACTTGCATTTTCACTATTCAGAGAGGATGAACATTTTAAGAAATCCTTTTTTTATCTGCAATGCACAATTCTAGAACAATGAGATAAAGTCAATTCCTTGCTTTATTGGTGTCTCTTCTTTGCATAGCTGCTGGGCAACATCGTTCAGTGGGATGGCATCTTATCCTACTCCTGTCTGAGGGATCTGGCTTTGGACAGCACTGTTAACAGATACATCCTCTCTGCGCTGCAGAGCACAGATATAGGAGAGGAGAATGTGCTGAAGTGCCAGAAGGTGAGCCATTCAGATGTAAAAGAATAAAGTTTGGGACCTGTTTTCTTTCAAAGTCTGTACAGAGGAAGTAGCTGGTGTGCAGGTTCTTTGTAATGTTGTATAAACATGCATTAACAAAACCTAGATTCTGGGTACAAATCCTTTTTGCTGAAAATGTGACACAGCCTGTTTTGCTTTGACTGTTAACAAGGGAAATGTTTAGAGTTTTACATTCAAATCGGCGCTACAGAGCACTGTTTGCTAAACCAGCCACCTCAGAGACCGTTTGTTCCCCCTGGCTGTCTCTCAGATGAACACTTAATAGTCAAAGTGCCCAGATCCATAAAGCTGATTCTGGTTCCATTTTGTGTAAAATATTTTCAGCAACATATTTAGTTTATACCGTACTATTTTATTAAATATATATAAGTCTCAAAAATACTAGTGTCAAAAAGTATACGTTGCATGGTTAATCCCCTTACCTTAATACACACTGCTGTTTCAACCTTGGGTAGGGCCAAAAAATATAAGTATACAATTCTCATCTCAGATTTTGAGCTTAAGACATTTGAAAATTTTTATTTGCATTCAGATTTTTATATATGGGCAGTCTTAGGTTTATTTCTGACATTTCTTAGCTTACGTGATAGTACATAATATACCCAAAATGTCAAAACAAAGAAGAGAGCACAAAAATATGTTTTCCTCATAAGTATGATTATTTTTTTTTTTAAGATTTGTTTTTGCTAATATTAAATGCTCTTCACACCAATCAGGTAGTGAACTTTTTTTGTTTGTGACTCGCTGAAATAAGTCGCACTGCAATGATTTGTTGTTCTCCTCTCAGGTGGTGGAGAGTCTGCCGGCACATTGGTTCTCTGGGCTGAAAGGCCAGCAGACCTTGCCTCAGTTGGAGCCTCTGTGTCGCTACCTCACACACCTGGCTAACACACTCCACCGCAGCAGCGTTGGGGGCTCCGATGTCGAGCGCCGCACCGCTAAGTAAGAAAGTCTATGTTGTTCTGTAGATGATACTGGAGATAGTTTCTCAATTTGGATAGCATTTAGGCAATCATGGTTGTTTTACCTAATTAACGTATTAAAATGTAGTCACTTTATTGGGCTTTGCATATCTCCTAATATGTATTTCAAACATCCCATATCTACTACCAGGGAGCAAATAAGAGAAGTGGTGAAGATGTTGGGACGCATGAATGCTCTGGACCACATCATCGCCATTGCAGAAGAGCATGGCGTCAAAGACATCAAGCAGCTAATGGAAGTGAAATAATGGAAAACGACCAGAGACTATTTTTCCTCTACCTTTTGTTCCGTTCTGCACATTTGAAGCCAGTGAAGGAGGAATCTTGGAAAACGTGCATTTTCATACATGAATTAAAACTCAGCACTTGTTACAGTCACAAGATTAGAGGACTCTTGTAAATATTGTGAATAATGTATAGTGTTCTCGGAACGCCTATGTGCACAAAACTGAAATAAAATCCAGTGTTGCTTAACTCAGAAAGTACACATTGGGAAAAAAAAAAAAAATTATTAGGAGTAAAAAATATGTCATCTTGATTACATTTTTGAAAATATTCTATCTGTGAACTCTTAACCCCACCAATTAGGCTTTTGACTGCTAACGTTTGTCATTTGTTCTGATTGTTAAAAGGTAGAAGTTACTCAAATTCAGCAACTTCTTGTTTTTTACCCCAGCCTGAACCATAAGTAGCTCCATCACATCCAAAATGCTCTGAAAGCTTGTGAGTTGTTTTAATTGTTTTTGCCTATGAATAAAACATACATTGTAATGACTGCCGTCTTCCTGCCCTGAAGAGAAAAAAAATGTCCATTCAAGACGTCCCTACTTATTTAGATTGGTTATAAATAGAGATATATTTCAAGCACTTATATCTGGTAATTTGAGTCAATATGGCTAATCTCTTTAGGCTATGCATTCTAGCTTTTCGTAGCTTTGGTCAAAATTAAACCTGCGAAGGGTTTTTGAATGGAAGTAATTAAGAAATTTAGATTGAGCCAATTTTGTGAGTTTTGAATATCAAAGAACAGCCAATTAATCCAAAAATGACCATGTAAAAAAATGTAATGACAAGGAATAAGTATTGACCATAGAAATGTATCACTGGAAAAACTGTTTTTGGTAACGATTACTTGAAAACATCTCCTTTATGAAGAAGCTTGTCACATGCATTGCTTTGGGGTGATTTTGACCCATTCTTTCACTCAAACTCTTCACATCTTGAACGTTCTGGTGATATTTTCTATGCTATGATCTTTAGTTCTTTACATAGACACTTCAAGGGAAACAAGTCAGGTGGTTGATTTGGCCCCTCTAGGAGTTGTACTGTCTCTAAAATAAGTTAGGCTTTGTGTTTGGGACTATTGTCTTTCTTAGAAATCCACACTTCTTACATCGTCAGATTCTTCTCAAGGATATCCTCATTCATTTCTCCCTTCATCCTTCCATCACGTAAAGCCTTCCGGTACCATAGGCTGTAAGACAGCCCACAGCACGACTGCGAACTTCACAATAGGAATGGTGATTTTGGGGTGATGTGCAGAACCATTCTTTCTGCAAACATGGTGTGTACAATGAAATCCAAAGACTTCAGTTTTGGCATCCTTTGATTAAACTATTCTAGTATTTAACTGGCTTTTTGAAATATATATGTTGCAACGTATAAATGTGTCTTTTTCAGCAGTGAGTTTGTCTAGAGGTAGTTGTGGTTAAGTACATTATTGTTTTCCTGGAGAAAGGTGGACCTGCTATTTCAAGGTCTTTAGCTGTCTGTGAGTGCTCCTTATTCTTTTGACTTCTGTCAGAAATCTTAGAAGGAACAACCTGGCCTGGCAGGTTGAAATGATGTTTTTACCAACTGCATTCACTGTAACATTCAGAAGTTAGGAAATGCTGTATTAACCATTGCCATTATTATGTTTTGCAACAGCGGGACTTTGGTAAAGTTTGCTTTTTGTGCAATACTTTCCAAAATTATAACATTTTTATAGGTTTTCAGTTAATATCAGGTTAATATCAGACAGTTAATTTGCTTTCTGTCCTTTTATGTGCGGGGATTACTTTGGTTGTTGCTGATATCTGGTGTGAACTTAATGTCAGTGTACCTATTAGATATATTTAAACTGAGAAAATCATTGACATGTTCAATACTTTTTACCTGCTGTATTGCTTTGGGCCACTGACCAATCCAGTCCTAGAATGCTGTTATCCCAGTTTCTTGTAAGCCTGTTTTTACCATACGTTTCCCTTCCACTTAACTTTCCATTCATTTGCTCACTTTGTAAGCAGCCAGCATCTTTAGCAAAGACCCTTCGTGGCTTACCCGAGGTTAACATTGACCAAGTAAAGAGTCGTCGCTATGATTGTGTAGACCATGTAGAACATGGCCATTACAATTTGCTTTTTATATATTTCATGTAACATTTTATTTATTACTAAAATGTAAATAAATACCTAAAGAATGTCACTTTATATGTGTGACGAATCTCTATCTGAGTTTAGCTTTTTGCCCTGAATTACTGAAATAAACTTTTCAGTAATGGTCCAATTTATTGAAAACCACCTTGTGCCACTTGCTTTTTCAATTCTTTTGTGTGCATTTATACTTTTATAGAGCAATCCAAAGTTAGAATATGTTCAAAAGACTATTTTTAATGCATTTCGTTTAAGATTGTAAGAAACGCTGGCGGAGTTGATCTCGGTCACCTACGGCAGTAATTGCTCAATATGGATACCAATAAACGGGCGGAGCTGCGGTATGGTTCCTCCATGAATCCCCTCCTCCATCTGAAAGCGCTTTTACTGAGCAGCTACTACCTAAACATCATAAAGTTCCTAACCACCTTTACGGAAACTTGTAATACTCTGAGCAGCGCGTCGCGACACTTTTTCTGGATTCCACAGACTTCTGGAAACTCGTATGTCGGAGCTTTTCCTTACGGAAAGACGGGGATTTGGCACTACTCAAGTGTAAATAAATCTACTTGTATTCCCTGTTAAATCTTTTCTTTTTTTTTTTTTTTTTAAGCTGAGCATTGAGGTAAAATATCTTAAAAGTTTTCATAATGATTGAGTTTAGGGTTTGTCCCTATAGTTTAAAGTAGGAAGCACATGCTTGTGTCTTTATTTTTATTTCAGGTTTTTTGGGGGGTGTTTCTAAATGTGCTTCCAGAGGTGGACTTCCACAGCGAAGTTACATAATGTACTAAATCCTCAAGCACCACTTGCATTAATACTTACCGCTGATCTTTCATGCACTTTCCACAAACACGATGCGCATGTTATTTTAAGGCTGTCTGGAGCTACAGTAGATACGCAGTGATTATGAGATTTAAATAGGGTTGCAACTGTGCTGTGATATATTTTTGTTAATGCTGTTGTGGGGAGAGGTTTGAATCGCGATGTGCGAACTGAACGGCGGTGTGCTATGAATGCAGCTTGTAGAGTGAGAGCAACAAGTGGTCTCCAAGCAGACATTGCTTTCAAAAACCAATGCAGTTTAGAGAGATTTGGTGTGACACAATCAAGTGAATGCATCAAGAAATACACGCTTTTCAGCCTTTCACTGTTGAAAGAAATTGTTAGAATTTAACCTATTATTAATAATTGTGTCGCATTGAGATTAAAATAATCTCTTTTTCAAAGGATACTTAACCAAAAGTGTAATTAGTGCCGTGGTTAGGTTATACATTCACATTTTTGCTGGTAAATGAAGTTTAACAGATAATGTTATTTTGATGAAATCTTAATAAAATGTTCAAATTCCCACAAATCTTTGAACTACACTTCCGAGACTAAATTAGTTTATTCTGTTTATGCTAACAGTGCACTATAAAAGAAATACATTTTGACTCATATATTTTACATGTAAGTAAAATTCAGAGGTCGGCTATATTTTTTTCTGATGGAATCTTCATTGAATAATTGTGAACTTAAAAAAAAAAAATTGCTTTATAGCCTATATGTCTCAGGCTGTCCCAATTAGACTACTGTATGGCTATCTCCTGCAGGAAGCGAGGAGAAGTTGACTACATAGGTCTACTGTCTTTAAGAAAAGCGCATCCTTTTAAAGAATGGAAAGGTGGGATCTGACCTTTTAGATCCTGAAAGGAACAGTTCAGATCAGCTTCACTCAGTCTAACTTTAGCTGGTCTTAAAGTAGGTCAGTAGTGGGCAAAGCAGCAGACTGCGCTTACGCAGAGAGGTCCTGTGCGAGTCTGCGGAAGCTTTCCAGGTTCTGTGAAATTCAGAGCTTCATATTTCATCTCTGCTGCATTGGTCCAGTGTGAGCTTGATAATACCAGTGTGAACTGGATATTGTGGCACAGGCACACGTTGTGTATTTGTTCTCATGAGTCACTGCAGGGAAAACAGAAATTCTGAGAAAGAATTAGATTTTTATTGCACCAAGACGTCCTCTGCCAGCCCTGTCAGTGTCACACAAACAAACAAATTCTGTGCCAACTAACAACATGTATACGTGATGATGACATTATCTCTCCTCTCAGCAAATATACATGTCCTCTGTAAAAATGAAAATGTGCCTATTTGCATCTGTTTGTTGACATTCTGTTATATCTGTTGGAGAAGCGAACAGTGGTAAAAGTCAAGCTTTTGTTTCCTGATAACATATGATTATTTCTCAAGGCTGTAAGATGGAAACAGTTGGGTTGTTATCAATTCAGACGAAAGAATCCCATCTGTCCTTTTTTCTTTTGACAAGAAAACAGTCAGTGGTTTTTGTTTAAAACATGGCAGCCAGTAAATTAAATAGCCTTTGGGTCATTGTATGTTTTCACTTAGCTGAGATATTCTAAGAATATACCTTTGTGTAGGAAACACTGTGGCCTGACACAGTTGTTGAATGTTATTGGTCATGCATTACTCATAGATTTAATCGATGGAGGTGGTGCAACTGATGACATTGTTTCTCCTGACAGCCTTTCAGACTGGTTGAATGAGCACACCTACCAACCTCAATTTTTGGTGAGTTACAGATCCTCACAGAGTTAAATTTTTTGACCTAGACTAAATGACATAACGTTTAAATGTTAATTAATGTGACACCACAATAGGACTTACAGTTGAAACCAGATATTTACATGCATAGTTAAAGAAATGCATCACCTTTTTTCTCTCTCTGACATTATATCACATTAAACTATTCCTGTTTTAGACCAGTTAGAATTACAAAAAGTATTTCTCTTTCATTTATGCCGGAATAAAGATTTTGCTTTTTTACTTTTTTCAAACTTAAAACTTTACATACATTGCCATTTAAACTGAATGACATGGGTCAAATATTTTGGATATCCTTTCACAATCTCTTGAGATACACTACATTGCCACAAGTATTTGTCTGTCTACTTTTACATGAACTTTGATGACATCCTATTTTTAATCTATAAGGTACCATTTGGTGATGCGCACTCACTATTGCCAGCAATAGCAACTTTAACTATTCTGTAAACATCTTCTACAAGTTTTAAAGTGTGTTCATAGTTAGACGAGAAATCCAGAATTGCAACCTCTGCTCTAATTCATCCCAAAGGTGTTCAAGAAGGTTGAGGTCAGGACTCTGTGAAGGCCAGTCAAGTTTCTCGACACCAAACCTGATACACCTGCAGCCATGGAAGTGATTGTAACACCGGTATTCAATGATTTGGTGGTGTGATCCAGTATGTTTAGCAATATAGTGTATTTTTAAAGAATGTTCTCTGCTCATGATGCCACCTATTGTAGAAATTGCACTAGTCTGTTCTGCAGCAAAATACCCCCACGACAGGATGCCGTCAACCCTTTATCTCACAGTTGTGATGGTGTTCTTAGGCTTTTAAGTACCCCTTTTTCCTTCAAATATAAAAATAGTCATTATGGCCAATCAGTTGTAGCTTCATCAGATCAAGGATCATGTCTCCAGAAGTTAAGTTATTTGACCCTGGGGGGATTTTCAAACTTTGGAGTTATGGCTTTTGGAGTTATGGCTTCCTCCTTCGTTCATTGACCCTTCAGTGGGGTCTCGGTACAGGAATTATTTCGCTGTAGATAAAAGCACCTCTTAGTAGCTTTAGGCGACATTTTCACAATGTTTTTTGCTATTTTACTGGGGTTAATTTGCATATTTTGCAAAAAAACATGTTCATTTCTTGAACACAGCAGCCGTCTTCTTTTTGGACAGCTTTTTGGCTGGACAACCTTATATAGATGAACATGGCTCCTTCAGACATCTGGAAATTGTACCCAAGGATGATCCAGACTTCTGGAGGTCCACGATTCTTTTCTTTTTAACAAAATAAATAGCTATCTCTCTTAATCTTATGTCATTTAGCCATCAGAAATAATTTGCGTAATCCTAACTAACCTAAAACAGGAAAGGTTCCATTTAATATCAGATATAAAAAAAAAAAAATGAGTATTTTTTTAGTGTGTGAAAATCTGGTTTCAATTGTACTTTCTCAAAGGCAGGGAGATATGTTAGCTTTTAATACTGACATGTCTCCCAAGCAACACTGGGTACACGATACGATAGATTAAAACTACATTATAATTTTAACATAGCAAAAGTTTTCCAACCCCTTCAGCTTTTCCGCATTTTGTCAATTTACTGCAAAAAAACCCAATCTGTGCATCCTAGATTCCTGCAAGTTTATTGATTTTATTGAGTGATGTGCGAATTTGTCTTTAAGACTTTTATGGGTTTAGATTGTTTGTTTTTATTGCTTTGTTTTATGCTGGGACAACACATTTTCCCTTGGGGAACAAAAAAGTTTCCGTCCGTCTGTCCATCCGTTTGTCCATCTGTCTATTAATTTTGTTCTGACATTAGTTTTTACAAAAGAGAAAGACACGGTTAAATTAGTGCAAATATATATGGTATCGATCTGGGCACTCTGACTGTTAAGTTTATCAGAGAGAGAGACTGGGGAAAGGAAACTTGGAATCGCACTGTGATGATGTGTTTCTTGGGGACCAGAATGATGGTGGAGTATTTGAATCATAAGGGAACCTCACAAAGCTCCAGAGACTTGTTGAAGATATGAGTGAAGATGGTTGCCAATTGGTTAGTGCAGGCTGTCAGACATTGACAGGTCCTGGAGCTTTCTTGGTCTTCTGATGCTGAAAAAGCCTATTATACTTTCCTCAGAGATCTTAAATCCAGGCAGGGATGATGAGGGTGGTTGTTGCGTTTGTATTTGAATGTGATGTGAACCAGTTGGTCGGAGATGTGAATGGCTCATGTTAAAATCTATAAGTTTATCTAGTCTGAAATAAAGGACGACAGCTCACAATAAATATGGTGGAGGATCTGAAATGCTGTGGGAATGGTAGAGAGATTTTAAAGAGAGGAATAGTTAAACACACCTCTCTCCGTATGCTCCGGTCTTGTAAAATGTTATAGGAGAAGACAGAGTGTTGTCCTCTCTGTAAAATGGGGTATAGTAAATTATTAAACACAGCGGAGTCCAATAAGTGTGGCGGTGATTTTGTTAAAAAATATTGTTTAACTTATAATTTCTTCTACATGGATTAAATATACTCAATTAAAGGTTGTATTAAAATAAATAAATAAATAAAACGTTTGAGCCTGAGATTATGATACTGCAATAAAAGATTTATTTTAAGTCCTTTTACACATCTACCTCAGAAGTGAAAGGTAAAGTAATGGTGAAAGTTTTTGTGTAATCTTGATTGTTAATCAGGTTTGAAAACTGTATATACCATCTTTGAATGCAGGTTATGCTGAGTAGTTTTGGACATGACTCTGTTTTAGCCATGACATAGCATTTCTGAGTGTGAAACTGTGCTAAATTCATGGTACACTTTAATTGGTGCTAAATTCATGGTGCACTTTAATTGGTTCTTAGGGATCACACCCCCTCTCCTGATCAGTTACCCCCTCCCCCTGACTTTTCTGACAGCTGATTTACAATATTCAAAGTATTTTGACACAAACAGTGAGTTTGGTGAATGCATCTGTGTGCATTCTTAAGACAAGGAGAGGTAATGCATAACAGAGCAAAAAATTGCAATTGATGCTTGCTCGTGGAATTTCTTATACATCTGTTTAATCTCCGTAAATGTACATATTTTGTTGTTATAATTTTAGATTGAGTGAGCATTATAGTATTTGCACTTATATGCCCTAAAGCTTGTGTGGAGCAGTACTTGGAAAAAGAAATGAGAAAGAATATTGCTGCCAAATTCAGATGAGTTGATAGGGTGACTGTAACTTTTTCACCGTGCATGCTCGTCCTCGACTTCGGACTGCTTGGAATAGCCAAGCCATGTGTTCTTCCATATTCTATTTTAGAGTCCTGCCTGTCTAACGGCTTACAGCAGTTGAAAAAAAAAAAGTTAGCATATACGCTTTCATGCCCTTCACCTGTCATCATTCATTTAAAATCTTCCACACAGATAAACACTTAAAGTGTCGCTGCTTTCAGGTAAGTGCAAAAGAGTTATTTTGATTTTAACATAATCCACACCAGGTGTTTTTTTTTCCATTGTTTGTTGTCCCAGACGCTCAAGGTTGTTTCGATCGGTCATGATTTCCTCTGTTTAAGGTTACAGTTTTTTGTCCTGTCATTTATACTGACAGAAAACATCAGAAGCATGGTAACTTATGTAGTCAGGTCAGCAAAGGGTGCCATGGTACATACACAAAATTGTTGATACCCTTCGGTTAATGAAAGAAAAACCCACAATGGTCACAGAAATAACTTGAATCTGACAAAGGTAATAATGAATAAAAATTCTATGAAAATGAACAAATGAAAGTCAGACATTGCTTTTCAAACATGTTTCAACAGAAGTATTTTAAAAAATAAACTCACGAAACAGGCCTTGACAAAAATTATGGTACCCTTAACTTAATATTTTGTTGCACAACATTTTGAGGCAATCACTGCAATCAAACGATTCCTATAACTGCCAATGAGACTCCTGTACCTCTCCGCAGGTATTTTGGCCCACTCCTCATGAGCAAACTGCTCCAGTTTTCTCAGGTTTGAAGGGTACCTTTTCCAGACGGCGTATTTCAGCTCCTTCCAAAGATGCTCAATAGGATTTAGGTCAGGGCTCATAAAAGCCCACTTCAGAATAGTCCAATGTTTTCCTCTCAGCCATTCTTGGGTGTTTTTAGCTGTGTGTTTTGGGTCATTATCCTGTTGCAAGACCCATGACCTGCGACTGAGACCAAGCTTTCTGACACTGGGCAGCACATTTCTCTCTAGAATCCCTTGATAGCCTTGAAATTTCATTATACCCTGCACAGATTCAACCACCCTGTGCCAGGTGCAGCAAAGCAGCCCCAGAACATAACGGAGCCTCCTCCATGTTTCACAGTAGGGACAGTGTTCTTTTCTTCATATGCTTCAATTTCCCATAGAGCTGATGTGCCTTGCCAAAAAGTTAAATTTTTGTCTCATCTGTCCATAGGACATTCTCCCAGAAGCTTTGTGGCTTGTCAACATGTAGTTTGGCAAATTCCAGTCTGGCTTTTTTATGATTTGTTTTCAACAACGGTGTTCTCCTTGGTCATCTCCCATTAAGTCCACTTTGCCTCAAACAACATCGGATGATGCGATTTGATACTGATGTTCCTTGAGCTTGAAGTTCACCTTTAATCTCTTTAGAAGTTTTTCTGGGCTCTTTTGTTACCGTTTTTATCCGTCTCTTTGTTTTGTCATCAATTTTCCTCCTGTGGCCACATCCAGGGAGGTTGGCTACAGTCCCATGGATCTTACATTTCTGAATAATATGTGCAACTGTAGTCACAGGAACATGAAGCTGCTTGGAGATGGTCTTATAACCTTTACCTTTAACATGCTTGTCATTATTTTTCTTTCTAATCTCCTGAGTAGTGATGTTACTTCTAACACCGAGGCTTCAAAGCACACTTCAAACTCAACAGGGTAGTTATGGTGAAGCACTGGGCCGGAGCTTGCTTCATGTGACGTCACCGATCACGTGTGAACCACTTCACTGCTTCATTCAGACCGAGTCAGCTGACTGCTTTGAGTTGACAGGTGGAGTTTCAAACATCTGGCGCGATTCAGTGTACTTAAGATGGCTCAAGCCCTGGTTCACATCCCTGTTCTACACGTATTATACGTTACGAACAGCTCTCGTTTTTGGATATTCTGAGTTTTGGTGGATTATTCTGTCATGGAGCAACCATCTAGGAAGCGTTCCCAAGTGTGGGAATATTTCGATTTGGTGCCACCTAATA